>CM027124.1:9137465-9236144 GCA_015476505.1 Urochloa ruziziensis | reverse complement strand
CTGCGCGTCCATAGCGACAGAACATTTCTCCCCTGAAATGTAGTCTGTTCAGAACACAAAGGAACAAGGTGACCTGTCAGCATCATGGTCAGTGAACCAATAGACCTTAAAATACAGAGGAACCTTAATTTACCTCTCCAGATGTTCTCCCTGCCAACATTCCATCTCTTTAAGCAAGAACACATGCCAAGTGGATAAAAGAATCCTTGTTGACTGATGAGTCAAACTGTTGATGCCCCAACATCCGTCATCTTGTTGGTTCCGCAATATCCACTCAACACATTGTGGGAAGCATGGAGAGTGATCAGAACCACGCAAGGGCACCATAGAAACCCATGCTGTGTCGTATGAAGACGGCGGTAGTTCAGGTCTCAGGAGCTGACTCTTATTCTAGTCTCCAGTTCCGTCCTATGCTGCATTTTATTAGAGCATTATTTTAACATTGAATCCCATGGCAAGTTGAGTGGATATAGTAATCGGCAATGAGGATCATACCACGTTTTGCGCCCTTGCATTTTCTGCTACTAATCTCTTGTCAGCATATGCTGTTCGAACAATAGAATCAGGCATGCATCAGGTAGGATCAGCCAACAGCCATCGAAATTAACACATACATACAGAAAAATGAAGTATTGCAATCTTGAACCTTGCAAGTGCGTCCTAGAGAAAGTGTAAAAGGGGGAAGGAAAAATTCTCCTTTCTACAATCAAACGCAGCCATGAAAAGGAGACAGAAGTTGCGACAAATAGCACTTTTCTTCCCGATGTAACGCATTGGCATCCCCTTCCACCGCAGACCACACGGTAGGGTGCCATTGCATCGTGTATATTCACCGACAGCGAACAGAATAAAGAAGAAGACGTGGACGCACCTCTAGCGACCCCAGGACGAGGCGCTCTGCTCGATCGCGCCGGAATCACCCCGCGCGGTGAGCAGCTGGCTGCGGCAGCGGCCATAACGCCGGGCATCGGGGTGCAGACATTCCGGGAGCCGATGCCTGTGGCGTCAACTGAAGCCGATTTTCACGCTGAACGAGAGCCTGAACTAGCCAAGTAGCCATCGATGAATGGACTGCATTAGTAAGGCGGCGATACGGAGCAAGTAAATGCAAAGATTTCAACTTTATTACTCGCATCTCCGAAAGAATAAAATCAAGAAAAGAGTAGGGTTATCCAGCGGCAAAAGAGAGAAATCACCTCTCGAGGGGAGAGGCTCCGGTCGCCGACGACGATCCGCGAGGGGGGCGCCGAACCTGGAGCGCGAGCAGAGAAAGAAAGAGAAGGAGAATGAGGACGCGGAGGCAGGCGGCCGGGGGAGAAATCGGATCGAGGCAGACCGCAGGCGTGGGAGTGCTGCTGGACGGCTCGAGGATGGAGTTCTCTCTGTTCGCAAAAAGCGCTCGCTTCCTCAAACCAAAAAAGTGCTCCGTCTCACTCTCCCACAGTCCCGCGCATGACAGAACCACTCGCGCACAGAAACTTCCCAAAGGGCTCGTCGCCCGCGCCCGCCACAGGCGGGTTCGTTGTCACGGGAGAAAATGAAATACTACGTCACCTTCTTTCAAAAAAGAAAACTAATACCTCACGCCGACGAGCCCCGGCGAGAGCAGGACGGGAGGGGAACCGTTGACGGCGCCAGTTGGGAGATCCTCCCAAGCCCAGTTTTGTCCAGCTCACAAAGTAAAGTTAAATTAAAATTGGTCTCATGCCTCACGACTTGTCCTGTAGTAGTGGCATACTGGCTGGCATAGCGTAGCGTGCAAGCGTCACGGGAACAGGGACGTGCAGCAGCAGCACGCCGGCCGGCCGGCCGGCCACGGCCCTCACGACCACGAATCAGCTGTTCAGTTTGACCCGATACGCACTTGGTCAACGCTCGAAATGAAGTGCCGTCCTCCCCGGCCGTGCTCGGCGTTTTCCCTCGTTTTCAGGTGATTTCCGTCCTGCCGGACGGCACGAGCGGAGCGGCGCCGACACGGCCGCCGGCGGAGGGCACGGCAAGAGCAGGCTGCGGGCGGGCCTAAACCTGTGAGCCCAACTAATCATCCTCCGAGGCCCTAAATAAACCTGGATCGTTTGTTCGTTCAGGCCGCCGCGTCCACAAACCAACCAATCCTCAGCCCAAATCCGGAGACAGTAAAACGGCCTAATGGGTAACAGCAATAGGCCCAGTTCCACAAAAAAAAAAAAACATTACGCAAGGAAAGAAACTTTTCGCTCGAACTAACACGCTTTCGCTGGTGTGAAGGTGAAAAGGTCCCTCTACGAGTTTGTTCCTTTGCACGTGGCACAGAAAATGACCTATTTGGATTACTATTCCCAAGTGGATTCGATCGATCAGGGCGCCCGCAATGGTTTACTTACTATAACCTGCCATGTCATTGCTAACACAACTATAGATATCATTAACGACAATCCACTCAATGGACTGGCTACAGCACTTTGCCTAAAATTGATGTGGGGTCCGCTTGTAATTTTATTTTACTCCATCTCAATGCGCAGCACCACGCCGCTGAAGCTTAGGGCACGGGAAGCAAGGTAAATGGGCCCACCGCGTGAAATCAGGTGCTATAGCATGCCGCTGGTTGTGTCGACGTTTTTCTCTGTCCTTCCCTCTTCTCTCCTACGTGGATGCGCTATAGTAAGGCTTATCGGCCTGTTGGGCACGCCCTCAGCGCTATACATGTAAGAGTATTAATTTGTCTCATTTCTTCTTATCGTTAAAAAAAAAGCTCTCATTCCACACGTTGCACACATATCGTGTGCCGTCGTTTTGATTTGAAGCCACAGCCATCAGCATCTCATCGCGTGCCTGTCTTCCGGACAGGTCAAATGGCCATGGACTAGCAGACGTAGCGGACAGTGGACTCAAGCGCGGATCACACGGATTTACTGCGGGCCGCACCTGCGGCAGCAACCCACTCGTCGCACAGCAACTGACGCGGAGCAGCGCGCAGCATGCACGCTCGCGGGCACTGGTAGGCACGCGCTTTGGTAGACCCCGTGCACCCATGCAAAGCTGGTAGAAAGCTATTAGACGCGTGTCAGTTTCTTTTCTTTCATCTTCTTTATTTTTTTCTTTTACTTATTCTCTCCGAGACTGCTTTTCTTTATTTATTTCTCACTGATTTTGTTCTTTTCTTATTTGTTCTTCTTTTTTATGACGTTAGTTTGATTTTACTTTTTCACCTTTTAGTTTCTTATTTTTATGACCGTGTTTATTTTTGTTTATATTTTGTTCCTCTGGTTACATGATTTGTTCCACTTTTAACTTCTATATGTTCCACTAAATGATTTATTCTACATGTTAATATTTATGTTCCTTCCATATGATATTTTGTTCCTTAAGCTACATGATTTGTTTCGCTTTTAATTTCTATATGATAATATTTTGTCCACTATATGATTTGTTCCATATGTTAAAATTTATGTTCCTTCTGTACAATATTTTTGTTCCACAAGGTTAGATTATTTGTTCTGGTTGCTAAAATCAGATGAATTGTTCCTCCTATTTTTAAAATGTTCTATTTTTTTTAATTCTAAACATAAGTGTGGTCTAGTTTTGAAGCTCTCGTCATAAGAAATCTAGTGGTGCAATCAGAATTTGATTTGGATACTCGATTTGTAAAATATATATTGTTTTTCAAAAATCCTCCTGGTGGGGCCCATTAATGGGAGAGTTGTGGGAGCAGGCTACGTGGGGTTGTCAGGTTCACGCTGACGCGGCTCGTGAAACTTGGGTGGGATGCGTCAGCTGTTTTTTTAAGGTGTGCGGTGATGTACGGTTTACCGCATATGCGGTATATAGTTGCTCCCCGGATCACATGCTTATTGCTAGGAGCAACGACATGACAGAGATAGACACTTAGCAAAGTCCCATGCATCCTCCCGGTGACGGTTGTACTGAAGCATCTTTTTTTTCCCCTACAATTTGGTATCACGACGCATCGAGCCTGCAGTGCCGCAGAATCAACTCCGAGGTCCCACAGATTTATAATCTGATCAAGACTTTGGAGATAGCAGGGCAAATTGAGCCGAACAGACGAGCGCTGGTGTAAAACTGTAGATATTGAGCTTTCTACCAGTCCGTCCTTGCGAGTACGTACTTAGCATTTAGCAACTAGTATTCCATATTTCCCCCTATATCTCCTCTAAGACATCAACGCATCAACTTACACCAACCACTAATACAATCAGCTACAAGCTACTGAACTGCCTTTAAAAAAACCAAACAAGAAGGATCACATCAGACAGGCAGCAGCGACGCATTGCTTCCTTTGAGCCGGAGCGGCAGGTTGACCACCGCATCCACTTCTCTGGCCTTCTCCTCCGGCGAGCTGAACGCATCGCCGCGGGAGTAGAAGAAGTAGCACACCTTGCACATCTTCCAGAACAGCTCCTTGCAGGGCCTAGGGACGGCACCTTCCTTCCTAAGAACCAGCCTTAGCAGGTCTCTCCTGCAGGTGTCCATGGGCTTCTGTAGCTCCCTTCTGGCCTCCGCTATGGACATGGAGCCGCCACTCTGAAGAACGAGAAGAGAGACGCTGTTCACCTTGCCCTCGTTGTACTCCCTCTGCATCAGTAGTTCAGTACATCAGTGTGTGTCAGATGCCAACTCCTGCCAAATTTCTATAGAACGGCTTCCTGGGTAGAAGGCTTCTATGGTATAAGCCATGTATTCAGCTACGGTTCTATGATATTCTTATTTTCATGAACGTTACAAACTTATCATGAAAATGCAAGAGACTTGTTGTCTTGTTGACTTAATAACTGTGAGGTAGCAAGTACCAACTATGTGTCTTGATGATATCATAAATAAACAAAAATACAAAGGAAGGCACTAGGATATTTTTTTATTTATTTAAGTTTTTTTTTTGAGTTTGCGGTGGACTGTTTGTTACAGAAATTTCAAATTGAAAGTACAGCATACCTCGTAAGCTGAACATCGTTCAAAAGACGGCCACATGTACTCATTAGCCTGAACAACTCATTGTATTCTGGGTCTTTGGCAACCGACTCTGGGATCTTTGGCCCAACAAAATACAATGCTGGGAGTACAATGGGGCCTAGTGCAAATGTCAAAGCCGCATTCGTTATGTATTCTTCAGCTGTTGGGACATATTTGCTAATCCGCCACTCCACCTCTGTCATCATAGACCTCAGCAAATCCAGCCACTACATAGGCCATCAAATATGTCAATACCAAAAGCTGACGAAAGAAATGAAATTGGAAGATGAAATTGTACACGAGACTTACTATTTCTACTAGGTGTTTGGTAACATCGCGGTCTTGTAGCAAAGAAGCCTTTGCTCCAAGCTCGTTTACTGAAGTGTAAATCGCAGAAAACACAATCTCTACTTGTTCAGAATAGAACCCAATTTTGTGATGCTCGTCCCACCTGTAAAAAACCAAAAAAAAAAGAAAAGAATTAGACCAAGAAACCATCACATTTCTTAAGTCATCAGGGTAAAGGATGAGAATCATACATACATCTCAACCAATGCGACTAGGTTTTCCAGTTCTTCGGTTGACCCTCCTACATCGAAAAAGTCATCCACAATGGTTGTGAGCACACCATTTTTGGCCCATACAATGCGAGCATCCGACAGTTCAGGAGTGAATATGGTGCCAGCAGCAGAGAGGTAGAAGTACTCCAACTTCTGCCGTGCGAATGGTAACTGGTCCAGCCTGCTCTCTTTCACCCAGCTGCATGCGGACAACAAATTTTGCACCACAAATTAAGTAAGCTGAACTGGCGAGAAGGTTGTTTTGCATATGACAATAAGGCATGACATTCAGATTTATTACCCGTCAAGATGACGAAGTTCCTCCTGATAAGTGAACTGAGAGGCACTGAAATCTCTGACAGCCAATGCTAGAATGTCATTGTTGGTATAGTATGTTTTTAGCATCTGGTGTCCTGTGACATCGAAATTTTCGATGTTCCTCCTGTGGTCAAGACGATCCAATGTGGTATAGCAAGGACACTCCAGAGCATGTTCCACCTGAAAATAACCAATATATCATTGCAACTGCTGAATTGCCAAATCCCAAACGTGGTGGCAAACTGGCAATAGTACATTCACTAAATTCGTTACCTCTCTGAAGAGTGGAGTTCTCTGCAGCCCACTGGATCTTAACTGTTCCTTCAGCAAGCGGCCTGACCATGAGCCAATGCTGTCCAGGTTAGACTCGTCTTCTGAGATACTGACTTTCGAAGCCTTGTGTAACTCTAATAGGGACCTCGTATCATTCAAATATCCTTCAAGTGATGGATGGAACCCGGAAGCTTCAGCAACATGATACAGATCATCTGCACAATATTTTCATGTGATTCAGGGTATTATAATCTGAAGGTAGCGAGGGAAAATGAAAATAAATCCCATAAAACATATTTTACGTTGTTGACTTTTTTCAGTCTTTGCGGTGCAACTTTGACCAGTAGTTTTGTATTATAATTATGAGATTACGAAAGTATTTGGGACAAATTTACGCACAAGATTTTTGTTTTTGTGAAAGCTATACTACGGGGAACTGGGCGTTTGCCGTGTGCCAGGGGCACACGGCAAAGCCTGAAAGGCACACGGCGAAGTTGTTTGCCGTTGCAAAAGGCTTTGCCGTGTGCAAAATGGCACACGGCAAACCGTGCGACGGCAAACAGCTGTTTGCCGTGTGCCGTACCACGGGCACACGGCGAAGATGTTTGCCGTGTGCCACGTGTCTTTGCCGTGCGCCATACTTGGCACACGGCAAAATAAAGTTAACTGACTGTAACACCCTAAATTTCAACTTTTGCAATTAATAAAATTTTCTAGAATTTATTCGAGCTCAGTTAAGGTTTTAAGGATTTTCTAGAATTTATTCGAATTAATTGTGTTTGGAAAACATTTTCTCAAATTAAAATAAAGTTTAGGTTGCATTGTTGCATTCATGCTGCTGCATATTTATTTTATTGTGTTTGAGTTCAAGTTTGTTTGAATTCAAAGTTTAATTTGAATGCTCTTTTAAGTCTTTTGTTAGAAGTCCGTTTTTGGCCCCTCAACTCTCTGCCTGTCGCGGCCCAGCAGTTTCGCCCAGCCCTCGCGGCCCAGTCAGCGTGCGGCCCAGCGCCGCGCGGTCCGTTCCATCCCGCCGTCGCCGTTGGCGCCCCGCCGTTTACGCCTTCGCGCAACGCCGGCGCCCGCGTCCGCCTCTGCGTTTTTCCGCCTTCTCTCAGCCGCTGACAGGTGGGGTCCCTGCGTCATCCTCTTCCGCTCGCCGCCGCCGCACCGGACTCGGGCTCGAGTCCGGGTCGCGCTCGACCGCGCGCGCATCGCCGCCTCGTGGCGTGGCACGCACGCCAAGGCGCCCCTTGGGCTATTTAACCCCCCGCGCCGCCTTTTCCCCCAAACCCTAGCGCTCCAAACCGCCGCCGCCGTTCTCGAACCCTAGCGCCGCCTCCACCGCTCGGACCGCCGCCTCCGATCGTCCTCAGCCGTCGCCGTCGCCGCCTTCGAGTTCGCGGTGAGCTTCGCCGCGTCCCCGTGCTATCCGCGCGCGCTCCCAGGGCCCGTAGCCGCCGGCGTGCACGCGCCGCCGCCGCCGGCAATGGCGCCGCCATGCACCGTCGCCCTCCCTCGTCGCCGGAGCGCCGGGGCAGCTGGGCGCCGTCCGATCCGGCCTTGACGGCTCGGATTAGACCGGGGCGTAACCCCCAGCTGCCGGTCCACCATGGACCAGTGGACCGGGTCCACGACCGCGGTCCACGGCGCCGCCCGCGCCGACGTCAGCGCCGTTAGCGCTGACGTCATGCTGGCGTCAGCCGGCCGTCAAGCCGCCGTCGCCGTCTGCTGTTTTGCAGAAAAGCCCCTGGCTTTCTTCTTATTACATATTTATTTCGCGCAGTTCAAAGATCTTTACGGTTTAGTCCTTTTATTTACGTTTAGGCCCCTGGAAGTTCCTGATCTTTACCAGCAAGTCCCTAATCTTGTTTTTATCATAACTTTTGCATCTTAACTCCGTTTTACGCGTTCAAGATATCGTTGGAATCGTCGTTTCGTGTACAATCTTTATGTGTGGACCATGTGTTGGTTTCTTATGATTGTTGTACTGTTTTCTTATTATTTCTTTTGCTTGTGCATGTGTGTACCGGTAGACGATCCGCGCTTCGAGGACTTCCCGGGAGAGGAGTTCGAGGAGTTCGAGGAGTTCGGGCAGCAGCAAGGGTTCGCTGAAGGCAAGTCGCCTTGGTCATGCTTTGTCCTATTTAAATTAAGAACTTACTTTTATGTTCAACCAACCATAGATGCATGTTATATTTAATTTTGATGGGTTTACCTATTAAGGACATGCCTAGCCACCCTATCCTGATTATCATGCCTTTACCTTGGGTTAATAATTTGTTGTAGATCTTGCTAGTGCTCTACTGCTTAATTGAACCCTATGTTAATCTTGATTTATTACGTTATGCCTCGGTAACAAGATCATATATTTAATTGGAAACATGGAGAACCACCCGGGACATACCGTACAACCGCAGTGCTAATGGGCTCTGGCCTTAGCCAATTAATTAGATATTTTAGTCTTGGTAGCTTTACTCGCAAGAGGCAAGAGGGGGAGACTGTAGTTGGTGTATAACCCGGCCCCTATTTGGGAGGAAGCCTTGGCTAAGGTGTGCCCATTGGAGAGGTTTATACATCACGCTGATCATGAATCCTTAGCGAGCTATCATTACTAACGTATCTTTGTAAAGGCTTCAGTGGATCCCTGGCCATTCACCAAAGGAAGTGTCTAATGGGGCCTTGCAAACCTCGGGCAAAAAGGGTGACACTTCTGCTGGGTAAAGCTGTACAAACCTTGCAAGGTTAATAAAAAACTATCATGATAGCCGTGCTCACGGTTACGAGCGGCCTGGACACTCACATATTTAATTTATCGTAACTTTATTCAAATCATTTATTTATGTTGAGGCTCTCATCTTTATGTTATTTTATTCATTAATTGGGGTGGTATAAACTTATACTTAAGTTGCTTAATTAAAATTTGATCAATTAAAATGCTAAATGCTTAAACCTACAGCCTATCCTTGTTTAAGCCTTGCATATCATCTCGTTATCTTTAGCTTGTTGAGTACGGCATGTGCTCACGCTTGTTCATTTATTTTTGCAACGACCGATCCGGATTTTGTTCAGACGTGGAGAGCTTTGAGGAGTTCACCGGCGATTTCCAGGAGTTCTAGGCTGCGTCTCTGCCAGGCAACCTCAAGGTCTTAGAGGAGTTTCGTTTGCAGCGTTAAATAAAGACTCTATTTATTCTATGGAGACAAACCTTGGATTGTAATAATGCTATTTACTACTCTCTATTTATTCTTGCACGCTGTGATATTTATTTTTGTCGATTATATGTGAGTTGCCTTGTTAAAGACTTGCATATGAGATGGTTCGTTTTCTTCTGAAAACGGGCGTGACAAAAGTGGTACCAGAGCCGTGTTGCCTCTAGGAACGTTAGCCTAGTTAGAAAATGGTCGAATTAAGGATACTAAAGCTTAGAAGCCTTTTATTTCCGCTTGACTCTGATATAAAACTATTTTATTCCATTTTTATTTTTATCTTTATTTTATCTCTTCTTGTCGTTGATTTTATCTCACCCTTGGAGCTATTTCTATTCATTTTATTACATATCTTACTTGTTGAAAATTTTCCTTATCTCAGAAGATGGTGATGACTCGGGAGTCCGCTCGTAAGAGTGCTATGCTTCAGCGTGTCCGTGAGTGGGAGGAAGACAGTGATGAAGAGGTTGATGCTCAGCTGGTGGTGGAAGGCCCCGATGTGGAGGTGCACACGCCGCCGCTGCAGGAGGTGGAGGTGATCGAGATTGAAGATGTTGAAGAGGTGAAGATGGTGCTCCAGCGGTTGATGCTGACCAGCCAGTGCCTCCAGTCGCCGTTGGAGTGGAGGCAGCAGGAAGCCCAAGCTGAAGCCCCTGCAGGAGAGGAGCATCATGAAGTTCAAGACGAAGAGGAGGATCCTGAGGAGGTAGAGGAGTACCTGGGCGAAGGAGAATACTACGAGGATGCCATCCAGTCTCCAGATCCGTCTTCATCTGAGGATTCAGAGAATGCCCAGCCGCCTCCGCCTGAGTTCTGGACTCTGACTCGCCACTATCACGATGGTGGCAATGCCCGTCTTCCCGCGCTGCTCAAGGAGCTGTTTGAGCGTCTCCAACTGCCGGTAGAGATTATGTACAAGGGCAATCAATGGCGTCACCCCAGGTATCCGGCAGAGTGGAAGGTGTCCGTGCAGATTCGCGTCGCTGATTATGTGCATGGAGGGACTCTGGAGGCCGCCAAGTTTCAAGCCATAGCATTCAGAGGCAGTTTTGCAGCTGGAAGGGATGATGCCGCGCTTCAGGCCTTTGGAAGGGTGCTTTATCAAGAAAATGGTGAGCTGCAAGGCACCATTTGGAAGTTCTTCCCTCGGACAGCACCGGAGGCCGTGAGCAGCATAATCCTGGATATCCAGAATCAACTGAATGAGGACCTGAGGGACCATGCCAAGTACACCGCAGCGGTTCTGTGACACCCCGTGTCACTTATAGGCTTAGTACAATGATTAAGACAAATAAATCATTCATCTCATCACTCATGACATTTGTTTGTGCATTTATTGTAATGTAATGATTGTCATTTTATGTGAATGTCATGTTTTAATTACATATTTAGAATGAAAATTAAATCGACAAGTGAGAGTTTTTACTTTGGTGCCTAACATGTTTTTGAACTCAGTGGCATGTTAGTTTGAATATTCAAAAGTCAAATTTCGAATTTGAGTTCATTTGGTTCAAATTTGGTTAAGTTATAGCCTTTTCATTTTAACCCTTTTAGAAGCCAAATTAAAATTAAAATTACTTAAACATGTTACTTTTGGCTAACATGAAAATAACACTTTGAAGTATGTATTTTCATATAGGCATGTTGAATTTGATCAAAAACATCTTTTACTTGCTCAAATTGATGGTCAAAGTTGAGTCAAACCACTGATTTCAGCCCCTAAAAATTTGGCTAAGTCTGATTTCTGACAGCAGTTTTAGCCAACTTTAGAGCTCCATATCTTTTATTTTTTCAATCTAGCCAAACCAAATCAAGCTCATGGTTTGAAAGCTGGTAGTTTGGACTCTTCAAAAATCATGAACAACTTCAGGATATTAAACTCTAGCTAATTCTTTTTCATGCTCAAAGTCAGCTAAACTCAATTCTGTTCTGGGACTTAGAAAATTTTCTGAGTTCAAGTTTTGGCCGATGTTTGATCAAGTTTATCTCTCAAACCAAATCTTTTTGAATCTGGTGACTTTAACAAAAGTTGTTCCCCTTGGTATCATCTACAACTTTGTATTGGAGTTTTGGAAAGTTTATACATGAAATCTCGAGTTTTGAATCAAACTTTGGAGATGGTTTCGCGGTTACTGTAGATACTGAATCGACTTCGTCGATTCAGTAAAGGGCAGAGGCGTGCTGGCCGTCGGTGGCCGCTTGTGCCACGCGCCGCGCCTCATGGCCCTTGGACGCGTGCCGTCGCTCCGCCTCGCCAGCTTACGCCCAGGCATGCGCTTTGCTCCGCTGTCGAGCCACGGGAACGCCACCATCGCCGGCCACCCGTCAACTTCTCCGCCGCGACTGCCAGAGCGGTCGTGCGCTGTCGCCCGGTGAATTCACCGCGGTTAAGCCGCATTTAGCCAATTCACCGCATCAGTAACTCTCTCACATCGCCCTCGTCATCCTCATCCACTCCGCCAGCCTTGCCACCCTCTCCATCGCCGGCAATCTTCAGTTTTCCGGCCGCCATCGCCGCAACCCCACCTCGCCGTGGAACTTCACCTTCCCATTCTCCTCTGCCTCTCCAAGCCGCTCAATTGGCATTCCCTTGGACCCCTGATACTGCCCGCATCCTTTTCCCCACTCCTCGGGCAGCGGTGAGCTCTCTCCGGCGAGCTTTAGCTTGGCCAGCCGCCTCGCTCGTGGAGAATGCATGCGCGCACTCTAATCCTGTGCTTTTTCTTGACCAGGAGGTGCGGCATGGGATCCTGAGGGGAGGGAGCAACTCCGGCGGGTCTCTGGCCTTCTTCTCCGGCGAGCCCGGCCGGTCAAACGCGCGGCGGCGCGCTGTGCGCGGCGGAGACCGGCGAGGGGTGTTAGTTTAAAAGAAGATTTCTTTCCAGGGGGTTTTGTGCAAGAGTGTAGGGGTTAAGTGTTTAAGTGGAATCTTTCGAGGGGGTTTTCTAGAAAATCTAAGGGCTTATCTGTGAAGAAAGGACTGGTTGGTAATAGATCTTTTAGATCCAGGGGCCTAAGTGTAAAAGTGTTTTCGATTTTTCTTTTGTTTTTCTTTTCAGCATGCATGCATTTCTTGTTTAATGCATAGTAAATCATAAGAGTGTGAGAAAAATGTGAAACCAATTTTGTTGTATTTGTTACATCGTCGGCTACAGCAGAAAAATATAAAATCATGTTGTTTATGTGCAGTTTTCTGTGTAGAAGTTTTTATTAGTTTATTAGCTTTCTGTCAAAATAAATAGTTCTGCATGTCCAAAGTTTTGAGAAAATCACAGTAGCTCAAAAATGTGTTTTTGTGAGCACAGTAAAATTTTGGGTTACAGGATATCTGTGTAGTTTAAGTTAAGCTTTTTCTCCATGATTAGCTTGTTTGTGCTGTTAAAAATAGTTGTGAATATGTTTTTGAGCCCAATAAATCATGGTAAATCTGTGTTAGTGTGTAGAAAGTGTTTCTGTGAAGTTTTGCAATTTTGTGCTTAATTTTGTTGCTGTTTGTTGTTTTAATAGATTTATAGCCTTTTTGTCTTTTTCAAAATAAATAGTTTCTGTTAGATTTAAGTGTTGAAAAATTTTCAGTGGTAATCTTGAGTTAAAAGCTGCTCAGAGAAGTTTTTGTGCTGCTAGATAAACTGTGTAGGTTTGTTTGTATAATTAGTTGCTAAATAACCCTTTATATGTGTGTTTAAATGGTTTTATATATATAGTTTTGCTAATAAAATGTTTTCTAAACAGTTTTGATGAACTCAGTAAAATATGAATCTGTTGTTATATTTCTTTCTTAGTGATAAGTTAATCTTGTTTAAAGAGATATGCACTTACTCTATAAAATGTTAAAAATGGTTTTTGCAACATTTCATGTGATTTCATGTGCATATCTTGTTTTGTACTTAAGCTGTATAATTGAATTGCTGCATGTGGGATTTTGTATCTTTTCTCACTGTCATTCCAAACTCACACACCTGCATTTTCATGTAGAGAACGTGCTAGCTGACGGGGTATATAACTTGGTGCCTGAGTCAGAGGCTGAGCAGCCAGAGCCCGAGGTCCTTGCAGTTGAGGCAGATCAAGACCCGAGCCAAGACTCGGAAGGGCCCAAGGCCAGCGAAGGCAAGCACCGGAGTGCATAACCTTTTTAACGCAGCCACACTTAAAATTTATCTACTTTGCAAAGTATTTACCTTATGCATTTAAGTTTTCATAGGAGTTGACTGAAAACCTAGTTGCATGATCCATAGGAAAACCCAGAGTTTTCTAGTATGTGTAGGTCGATAGAATTGCTAGGCTGGTTAAACGGTAGAAGTCGAGTAATTGCCTGTTACTCGCGAGATGATAAGTGGTTTCTTTCAGAGTTATGTTAACCTGTCATCTAGACTGGAAAAGAAAGTTAGGCCGGGCGGAGAATGTTGGTAGAGAAAAGAATGGAATGTTGTAGCTCCGCCTGTGCCAGTTAAGGCCCGTTCGTTGTTAGCTCTGGGATCAAGATTGAATTGTACTACCTCACATGCTGGGAGTAAGAGGTAGTTGAAACTGGTAACTTATGTACTTTAGCTCGCACTGGTATGTTGAACTACGCCTGACTGCTTATTCATGTACCGGTTAGAGTAACTCATGGCTGACCCGTCGTTGGTATCGGTGGGGACTGGTACTTGAGGGTAGCAGGGTAGGTCAAGTATTTAGTGTTGGCTGAAGGAACGGCTGGCATGAGCAGCTCGACGGGGCTCGTTTGTGCCGTGTGGGTAGGTTAACCTTGCAAGGGATAAAACCGAATCGATTCGCCGTACTCACGGTATTGAGCTCTTGATCACTGGGCAGCATCGCTAGTTAAGAACTTGAATATTGTTGATGATCATATGCTGTATGGGTTAATTAATCAAGTTCTTACTCTCATTTGTAAAAGTTTTTATAAATGCTAATCTAGATCAAATAGCTCAAAAAAAATTGAATGCTAAAACTTGAAAGTAAGGATCTACTTTTAGTTGCTTATTTTTGGCAAAACAACAACCCAGCCAAAAGCTTTGCATACTAGGAGTCTTTTTCTAAGGATATCCTAGAGTCGGGTAAGACTTGCTGAGTTTTAGAACTCAACCTTGCTTGTGGATTAATTTTTACAGATGAGGAGGATGCTAGAATAGCCGAGCAGGTGGCAGAGACTTTTCCTTTTGGTATTCCTGATGGTTATCACCTGGAGTTTGTTCCGGCTCCTGCGGGTGTGGAGCCGAGGGATTGATAATGCCAGCTGGGCTACTTGTGCATTATCATATTTTTATCGACGTAGACTCGTATTGTTTTAAACTTCCGCTGTGCTTTTAAAACTCTGTGTTGTAATAACTTTTATAATGACTTGTTTTGTAAATTAAATCCACGTGTACTGTTTTGTAAAATTTGTGACTCGTTAATCATCTGTGCTCATTGTGGAGTGAGACATGCCTCGTATTGGTTTCGATGATGTGATCAGTGGTGTAATCGGGAGTTACCCGACAGCAACTACACGGTTATGTCAGTTGAAGTGCGAGTGTGTTGTACTGCTTGCATTAGCTAAGGGACAATGCACTTGAGCTGACATAATTGGGGTGGTTCTGCCACAGTCCCTTCGTCCGCCGCCGGCAGGAATTCGGCCACTCCCTTCATCCTCCGCCGCCAGTGAGATCTTCAACGCGTCGCCCTCGACCCCCTCCGCCGTTTCCCCACCATCCCGGCGACCAACGCTCGTCGGAGCGCCGGCGATTGGGAGCGCCAGGGCCGCCGGCCGCCATGGCCAAGCTCTTCGAGCTTTTTGCAGAAAGCCCCCCGATCTAATCTGTAATTATGTTTTGGTAATTAAAATAAATGAAACACCTAGCTCTTGTTTAATTAAAATCTTTCGATAGTTTATTTATAATCGCGGTTTCGTTTTCAGCGTTGCGTCTTGCGTTTGTAGCAACGAGCTCCGTTGTTTAGAAGGCTCTTTTAAAAAGCTTTTCTTTTTAATGGTGTATTGTTTTTAGTTGCTCTTGTTTATTTGCTAGTATGTTTGTCCCTGTTGATTGCTTCGAGTAGAAGTGTTGCTGTTTGGAAGCTTGAAGAGTAAGAGTTCAAGTCAGCAAGAGCAGAAGACAGTAAGAGTAGCTTTTCGCTGGTATTAAGGCAAGTGACCCTAACCATCCTTTTATCTATGCTTTTATAAGAATACTATACTTTAATCGGAACATGGGAAACCACCCAGGACTTACAGTACAACCGTGAGACTAATGGGCTCTGGTCTTGGCTAATTAATTAGAAACTCTAGCTTGGGATAGTCTTACCTCAATTGGGCAAGAGGGGAAGCGTTGACGGTGTATAGCCCGGCCCTTTTTGGGAGGAAGTCTTTGCTAAGGTGTGCCCATTAGAGAGGGTTATGCCTGCTTCGTCTTGGAACCTTAGCGGACTATCACTTGTTAGGGAATCTTTGTAAAGGTCTTCGTTGCGTCCCTATGCAGTCACACCTCGGTAGTGTGATACGTGCCTGTGTGGTGCAGCATGGTTGGGTTTAAAGTTCTCTGAGCTTTTACGCGACTCGTGGTGAAAGTGTACAACCTCTGCAGAGTGTAAAACTGTTATAACAGCCGTGCTCACGGTCACGATTGGCCTGGAGCTCCACATGAGAAATTTACTTAAAGATTATAATAAATCATCTCTGGTTAATCTTTGTGGCCTTGCTGAGTACCAACTATAAGTGTACTCATCCTTGGTAAACCGCTGCTCAGAAAAAGAAGGTGCTTTGGAGTTCTGAAGATGGTGCCAGGCATACGCACCCCCGGTCGACTGCTTGTGGAGTTGGAGCCTCCGTTTCCAGGATTAAGCTGTGTAATACTCTGATAGTTTTTTTAGTTTATATTGTTTTATTCGTGATACTATCTCTAATACTCATTTTTGTTTGCCGTATGTGTGAAACTTGATTCTGACACACATACGATGCGCACTTGGTTTTGTTTTTCAGAACCGGGTGTGACACGGCCGGACCGACCCACTTGCATTCTGACTACTAACCATCCATGGGACTATTGCTCAGCGGAATGAAGCTTTGCTAAATTGAAGCCGCTAAAGTCCTACTTGCCTTCTACAATAACATAGAAAAGACAATAATTTGGCGACAATAGCGGTTGAAATTGACATATTGGACAAGTTTGTTTATGCATCTATCAATGAAAAATGAATGTTAAAGAACACAGAAGAAAAAAAATAATGATGCTCACGTAAATTTTATGTAACAAAGATTCACTACGGGAAATCCCGTGTTTGCCGTGTGCCCACGGCTTTGCCGTGTGCCACCTCGCGGGCACACGGCAAACACGCCTGTTTGCCGTGTGCCTGCCACGGCACACGGCAAACAGGCTGAAAAAATTTGAATTTTAACTCCAAAATTTTTTTGTTAACTTTTTTGTCCATGATTATTCCATGTTAGTTTTGTGCATGTTTTCCGGTCTGTTTGCTATATTTAGTCACTTTATATCATTATTTTTAATTTTACCAATACGGCAAATTTGAACTGCAAGTGTTTCGAATAATGTAATGTAATGTTTGGGAAAATGTTATTCGGATTCTTAAGACTAATATGATGCCATGTCCATTAGATGGAATCAAATTTTGAATATATTGCTCGCTTACCGTGTGCCCGAATTTGGGCTCGGTTCGTTTAAAAATTTTATAAAATACAAAAAAAGGTCAAAAAATTATAAATTTTGGCGTGATGTCATGTTTTCATACGTAGAGGCTATGGTAAAAAATGTAGAAGGTTTCGACCAAGTTGACGCATTGCCTCTTTACAAACCGAAGCTTCTCGGGAGAAGATTCTTAAGAGTTGTGAAATAGATGTTGTGATTTGAAGCAACGTGACAATTGAAATTTTGTTTTACAACAAAACTCATTTTGTATAGTCTACATACACCTTAGACATGTTCATACCCAAATTTGGTTATTTTTGAATCCGTTTCATATTTTTTAATTTTTTTTTTGTTTAGGCAGAAAATGTTTGCCGTGTGTCCACATCCAGGGCACACGGCAAACAGTTTTCAAAATGTTTGCCATGTGCCCTAGTTCTGGGCACACGGCAAAGCCATAAAATTTTGAAATTCAAATTTTGTAAACGACCTCAGATGAACTTTTGACCAAAACGAAAGTTATAGATCTTGAAAAGTTATGAAACTTTATAGTTCACAACTTTTTTTATTTGAAGTCATTTAGGGCCTCAAATAAACAATTTACACTCGGAAAAGTTTAATACGGGGAGAATCAAAATGGGATATGGACACAAAGACTCGAGTGGTGCAGTGGTAGAGGAGGCTACGCGCGAAGGGGAGGGCGCGGGTTCGAATCCCACCGGCCGCGTAGCGCGCGTTTTTTCTGCAAATAATGGCCGATGGGCCGGGTCCTTCCCCCATTAAAATAAAATGTTTTTCTATTTTATTTTGCGTTTTTTCGGGATCAAAACTTTGTCGTGTGTCTCTCTTTGCCGTGTGCCGAGGCCGGCACACGGCAAAGAAGGTTTTGCCGTCGTAGGGTTTGCCGTGTGACATTTTGCACAAGGCAAAGCCTAAAGCACACGGCAAAGGCTTTGCCGTGTGCCCCTGGCACACGGCAAACCCCCAGTTTCTGGTAGTGATTTATATTACACAAGTATGACTTAGTATAAATTTAAAATAGCATATAATTTGGAACAAAGTCTGCAGTTCGAATGGACAAATACAAAATGACATGCATTTTTCAAATACATAGCAAAAGCTACAAATTTACATATGCCAAAACAATAATCTATACTTTAGAACGGGGGAGTACAACATAACAGCAACCCCCCCCCCCCCCCCCCCGCCACCCCCCCCCCCCCCCCCCCCCCCCCCCCCCCCCCCCCCCCCACCACCACCACCACCACCACCAAATTGCCGGGACGGCCATGATACCGCCACATATATCCGTTGTAATTGCATTCAAAATGTGTGTGGGTTTATTTTCCGTTGCCGATGGAATCATATATACATGGAGTTAGCTGCTTGCCACCTTTTAGCGCAGGGACCGATCGAGAGGTTGACTGCTTGTCCGATCCGTGAGCTTCCTTGTCCAAGCTACTACCAGTACATATATATCATGTGAGTTATCCTACACTGCATCATCTTCATCAATCCAACACGTTAAGCAAGAAGAGTTGTGTGTGAACCGCGCCACGTACTGCCCAGAGCAACATCATATACCAAGAACAATCTCTTCATAGCGGTTCATCCGATTCATTCACGTACGATAGTACGATACATATTCCCAAGCATTCAAGCAACCCGTGCTCTCGGCATAGTATCCAAGGAGACTGAGCAGGGAGGGACGAGGGACCATGCATGTGTGTATACCGTTATACGTACAGCAAACGGCCAAGCGAGCGAGCTGTACACACGTAGTAGATACAGCAAACATACGTACGCTTGTCCGATATATATACCCACGCGCGCCGCGCTGGCAGCAGGCCGGGCATGTTGTGACTTGCGACCATGCATCATTGTATGTCATGTCATATCTCACCCAATGCAAGGGACGGATGAGAAGAGAACATGGCACCGCGCACCGGCGGTAACCTCTGCTCGCGGGCAACAATTACGTTGATTATAAATACATACCATTATATGTGATAAATGGTATGTATTTATAATCAACGTAATTGTGAAATAAGAAGGTATGTGAAGGATTAGGTGCAATAGAGAATGAAAAATGTATATAAAAGGATCTTGACATATTTCTGAATTCTGATATTTAAGGTGTAATGGTGAATGAAAAAGATATATAAAAGGAGTATAATCATGTCCATATCTCTGAATTGGTCGGCTCCTATAAGATCCCTGCAGGCATGATGCCTATGTTTCTAAACTGATCTTCATTCGCTCAATTCTTTTTTTAATCTTCTGTTGCGCTAATACTCCTTCCGTTCTCGAATATATGACATTTAGGACAATCATTTTAGTTCATTTTTAAACTAATGAGTTTGTCCTAAACGTCATATATTTAAGAACGGAGGTAGTATGTGTATATGGAAAAAGTAAGGCATTTGTTTCCATTATTTACCTTGCTTGGAATTTGATTTGCCTATATTAATCGATGTGCCCTTTATATGTCATATATAAAAGGGGAGGACAATCAGAATGTTACCTGGTTGACCTCAGCGTTGCTATGAATATTGTCGCAATGCGGATGCCCATGCTGTCAAGTTGGAAGGATAGGATCATGCATTGCATCGATATGCAGTATGCACATACCCAGAGCGTAGGTGGGTAATTTTACTTTTTCTTTCTAGAGCGTCCATCTAAGATGCTAGGTGGCTTAATGTGAAGGCTCCTTTTTTTTCTGTTTTTTAGAGTGTCCACCTGGGATCTTAGGTGGTTTCATGTGAAGGCTTCAAGAGGAGCCTCCAACGATTGGTAACAGTAAGATCTGGGTTGTTTTATTTTCCCCCGTTTACACAGATGGGACGGGACCATCGAGTCGATTCATTGCCGTTGCAAAACGTGCTGTCAAAACACGGCCCGAGATTCTCCCGATTTCGTGTGTAGATGTAGCTAGCCTGCCGCCACCTTTTAGCGCCAGCAGGGACCGATGAGAGGTTGACTGCTCGTCCGTGATCTTCCTTGTCCAAGCTACTACTGGTGTACTGTATACCCCCAAATGCTAACATCACAAATTTTGAAAAGAATGCTAACATCACAATAAAAAAAACAAAATCTTCCTCATATGGGGTTTATCAGTTTCACGGTCTCGATCTCCACAAGATCGTCATTCGCGATATTGCCGAAGCAAGCCTGTGGTCTCAGCACAGTATCCAAGGAGAGCAGCTAGGGAGGGACCATCCATGCATGCATGCATGTGTATAGTACTACCGTTATACGTACAGCAAGCGGCCAAGCGAGCGAGCTGTGCACGTATGTGCTGTACGCCGACGACCCGGCCTACTACATACGCTTGTCCGATCCATACACGATAAATATACGCACGCGCAGCTCTGGCAGCAGGCAGCTACTATGTTGTGACTTGCGACCGTGCATCATGTCATGTCATCGTATCCATCCAATCTGCAAAAGGAGGCTAGCTAGAAACGCCGCACCGCACCACGGGTAACCTCTGCTCGCGGGCAACATGTACTTGCCAACGGTCGGGCGGGGGCGGTGTCGTTGGATCGACAGAAGGTGACACATATGGTAGTTATGCCATTCGTTTCGTGCACCTCCCGGATAGCTAGCTTTAGAGCCTAGCTTAGCCTATAGCCCAACCCGGCCCTGATCGATCGACTTGACAGACACTGATCACCGAATGTGCGCGCCCTCGCGCACACTCTAAAAAAATATATTTATTTTCGTTGATTCTTCTAGACTGATGCAATAGTGTTTTATAAAAGGAAAGTCAGAGAGCACGAGCGTTGAGCTGATGGAGAATTGGAGATGGCAGGGTACAGTCCGCGCGGGGCCGGGCGGTTGGTGAGGTTGCCCTGTTTGGAAAACGGAAAAACAACCACGGAGACGGTGGAAACTGACAAGGCAGCTATCTAGCTCGATCGTATCGACTGCCTGAACGCTCTGCTCCATCTCTCGATCGACAGTTAGTTCGTTACCCGCCTTTCAGACCGACCGCCGAACCGCATCAGCTAAGCTAGCAAGCTGTGACGCGTCCCGGCCGCTCTTCCTGCTTCTCGAGCTGTATATATCGATCTGCTCTACGACGCCGTGGGAGCCTTTCCTTTTTTTTTGAACGTAAAACCGGCCAGTGCCGGGTTTATATTAATTAATAGAGAAGAGTTTTTACAGGCCTAAGCCAGAACTATATAAGGTAAGATGAAAGACAATCACTCATCAAAATTGGTGATACTCTGCGTGTGTTTTGCGCCCGCCATAACCCAACAACGCGCTTCTTCTTGTATCTTTCGAAAGAGGTGCCCGTGCTGTAAAAAGGAGCGTTGGAATATTCTTGCGTTGCGTTCTTTCCAAATTTCCCAGCAGACGAGTATCATTAGAGACCGCCAGCCCTTCTGTGGGG
Source organism: Urochloa ruziziensis (assembly GCA_015476505.1). NCBI lineage: Eukaryota > Viridiplantae > Streptophyta > Magnoliopsida > Poales > Poaceae > Urochloa > Urochloa ruziziensis. Next base: position 9,214,822 of record CM027124.1, on the reverse strand, counting down.
CTCCCGGCATGGATCCCGTTGTAACCCACCACTCGTCAATGGACGTGAAAGCTGTCCAGTCACCTCTGGCTGGGATGTGTGTAGCCGTCCAGCTATATACCTTGTCCTATACGGCCAGACTGTAGCGGCATTTGGTGAATATGTGAAGGATGTCCTCATCGTGGCCATGACAGAGCAGGCATACCTTTTGGTTCGGCCAGCCTCTGGTGATTAGTCGGTCTGCCGTCCACAATCGATTTTGAAAGGCCAGCCAAGAGAAAAACTTGCACTTAGGAGGTGCCCAAACTCGCCATATAGCTGTTGTAGGTAGCTAGAGTAGCTTATTTAGCTGCAGGGAATCGATCCAAATGCAATGGTGTCGCGATACGGGGGGCTATACATATATAACGATCGGAGCAGGCCACCTCGCTAGAGCCTAGTGCACGCCTTAAGGCTAGCTAGGTATGTAGCCGTGACGTGTAGGGAGGCGTGTGCGTGGCGGCGACGCGCCGTGTGCGTACGTACCCTGCAGGCCGGGCACGCCGCACGTGGGAGGACATGGCTGGGCGCCTGGCGCCACCAAACCTAACCGCTACTGCTGCCACGCACCGCCAGGGACTGCCACGTACGTACAGGGGAGGGAGAGTGCGCTCTGCTTCTGCGTCGCCACACGGCCAGACCCAACCACTATTGAGCCTGCAGGAGTAGTATAGTACTATAGCAGTACTCCGAGCCTCCTACCTACACTGCTGCTTCACACACCAACCACTACTGATTGGCAGCTTGCCTGAGAGTACGTAACAAGTGTCTAGTTTGCCAATGATGGCCTGTGTCAAAGAAAGAAGCCAGCGGGCTCGTCTGGTGCACCGGCGACGTGGGCGTCGGCAAGGCTGCTACAGACGGTTACACTTTACTGTACACCCGTCGTCGTGCCAAGCCGTACGTCCACGTCGTCCTACGTTGCCCCCTCCTCCTCTGACCATCTCTCCGGCCTCGCACTCTGACTGTCGGCAGCTATAGGCCTGAGCTTACTATACTAGCTAGTCAGCTAGATTCCGGATCGGGACGGTAACTAACATTAACGCTGAGGCCAACACAAGGACGACCGTCGCCGTCGACGCAAACACTTGTCGTGCTCCGATCCGGGGACAAGCCGCTAAAGGCCAGCACCCGTACGCCTCATCAGCCACCGCCATGCGTCATCATAGCACTGGAGTCTCCGATCGCGAGCTCATCCAAAGCTAGCTACATCTCCATCTGCAACTCAACTGCAAGCAGCTAGCTAAACTGACGGTTGGTGGCAGCAGTGGCCACACTGACACTGCCAGCACGCACACTATCCAGACGTCCATTTCTTTCTTTCGCGTGCACTTATCCTTATCCACGATCAGCCTGGCCGGCGTTTAAGGCCCGTGCGATTTGTAGGCGGCTGGTACACACACACGCACGCTCGTACGAGAGGCGTTTACTGCAGATGTTGTTAGATGTATCCGGCACTCAACCTTTATACACAAGTGTACTCCCGGCCGGTAGCTTTGCCGGTGCCGTTTGGTGTATATGCTAGCGTCATCAATGCAAACATTGCAGCAAGCAACAACGCTTCCGAAACAAGCATCGATCGACCGGCCGTTTTCCTTTCCTTTCTTGCACCGCCGCCGTCCCGTCCGGCAAAGCCGCGGAGGGAACGAAGCCATTAAAGGCATGCAAGCCAAGTTTAGGGGCAGCAAGGACTGTACTTACTCTGCCAATCTGCCATGAGTGGTGGTGACTGCAAGAATGTTTGCCCCGGCCGGCTTCTTCCGATCCGTGTGATGTCACAAAGCGTGCAAAAGAGGAAGGGATCGAACCATCAGGATTCAGAAAGAGATGGAACAGGGTGTTCTTTTTTTTTTTTCCTTTCCAAAGCTGTGTTGTTCGGCGGGTGACTTTCGCCCAAAGTGATCGGACACGCTGGTTCCGGCTCATCATTAACTGGACCGGTTCCATCTACTGTAGTATGCATCAATGTGACTGAAAAAAAAAGCATAGGGGGCTAAATTGGGACAGCTAGATCCAAAAGCTCCGAATCTACGTGGAAGTTGGAGTCTGTACTAGTATGTAAGAATAAAGTAAAGTACTATAGGCATATGTGTTCTACGATAATATCAAAATCACGCATTCCCCCTATAGCTAGGAATGATCGGGAATTCGGGATGAAACAAAAAAATTGCTACTCTCTGAATACTGGAGTACGCCACAGCCCACAAGGGTTATTCCAATAAATCAGGGCTCTCTGAACAATGCATGCACATCACGTTTGCAACGAAAAACAAATGGAATACTAGTAAACTCTTCTGATTGTCCACAAGAACCATTTTCTAATTAATTGACCGACACCAGTCAATTAAAAAGTACAATATCGGAAAGAAAAAATAAACGGGCGGACCCCCTGTTTTTGTCCTTTTTTTTACAAAGCAGAGCTTCTTCTTCGAGCATCCATGAAAGCGTAAAGAAACAAAGGAGCCGGGGAAAAAATATATTCTTTCCACTAAAATAGCATGTACTATCGTACAACCGATACAAGGTTACAGCCTTACACGACGAGACACAGAGACAAGCTGAGGTGTTACCGCTGCAAGCTTGCACTTGCATATTATTGGCATTTGTCCTATTATTATTTTCAACGAGGTTTTGGCCCAATTGGTTGAGGAGATCGATTCGGACTAATTATATGCGCATGTGGCTACTGATCGAGCTCTAAAACGTTAGTGCTTTCGTAGGTGACAACTAGATTTTTTTTAAAAAAAAAAAAACTGAATGCCCTTGTTAGTTATTTTGCTTTTTTTTTTCTCTCTCTCTCTCTGGCCCCTCTCCAAGCATTTCCCTATCAATGATTGACTGAAAAGCATCACAAGCCTCCTTCCTTTGCTCCTCCTCACAATGCAAACTTTGTTTCCATTTTTATTCTAGTACTTTTCTTTTTTGCTAACCTATCTATTTTAATTTATTCCTCTGGCCGGCCTCCAATACGGTCCACCCAAACTGTCGGTGGTGGCTTGGCATTGGCAGGGCAGGGCATCTTCATATTCTCACTCGTCTCATCTCCGGCCGGGTGCCTCATATATCGTCCTCTCTGTTTTTTTCCCCTCTTTTTTGTTTTTTTGGCTGGCTTCCTTTTAGCCTGTTACTAATCATGGGCATGGGTCCATGATCATGATATAGCGGCGACGCTTATGCAATCACCCCACTGTCTGACTCCTTTAATCACCCTCTTGAGTCCACGCCTAATCATCGTCGACCTGTACTGCGATGTGATTATATTCTCCTCCAGTACATGCACCGGAGGATGCTGCTGGGGTTGAGCTGCTTCTACATTTCGTGACACTATCTCTAAGATTGCTTGGATGCTGTGTCTGTCAGTGTGTGTGTGTGTGCGCGTGCTGCCTTTGGGAGCACGTAAGACACAGTGTGCGGTGTGCATGAGTTGTGGTAACCTAATTTAATCTGCGCTGTTTTAGAATGTGAGAGCGGCGGCGGGCGCTAATGGCTCGAGTTAACCTTTTTCTTTTTTTGTAAAGACAAGCAGTAGGCGTTAGCATGCATGCATGAGAAGATCATGGGAGAAAGGGGCAGAGATAATTTAGAAAAGAGAAAAGAGAAGGGAAAAAAACTGCGCATTATGTCGCTGTCAGGCTTGATGGATGATGAGTTACCTACCGTATGTACGTCGCCCGTTTTCTTCTCCGGCGACAAATCTGATGATGACCTCAAGCTGCTAATTGCATGTAGCTGATTGCTGTCCGCCAGTTAAACCTTCGTCCCCCCCCTGTGTGTTGTTGACGCGTGCGTGACCAAAATGTGACACACGGACACGGACGGAACACACTGACACGGCGACCGGACGACGTCGTCGGTGAAGGCAATAGGGCACGCTACACATGGCGCCGCGCCGAGAGAGAACGGAGCGCGTCACTGGCGGCACGTACATACGTGGGGGAGACCGACGCCGACGGCGCGTGCGCGATTAGCGAGCGAGAGAGATGGAGCTTTGGAGATGCCAGGCTCGGGTTGGCTTTGAGCTTGGCTCTGGGCCCGGGGCAGGGGCTCGCTTTCCTTTCCGGCGGTCGTCCTCGCCTCGTCGGACCTCGAGATTCGTGCCTGGCCTTGCTACTTGCTTTTAATGACGGTGATTTTTTTTTTCCTTTTTGTCGAAAATGAGGTGATTGTGAGCAGTGTCGTCAGGACAAGCTAGATAAAAGATTCCACCTGTCAGTACGTACGCATTTGTTTTTTCGAGATAAGAAAAAAACAAGAGCAACGTACTAGAGTCGTGGTTTCATTTCCTGTGGGCGGGCAGAGACAGAGGAATAAGCAGATGGATTGCCCGCTAAGAAATATCCCCCTGACGTGTCAGAAATGAAACTGCTAGTAGCCTAATTAGGCTCGCTTTATTTAAAGATTCGCTGTCGCGAGGGAATAGTTACTGTCGCAGATGGAGAGATCATTTGCTTGATCATCAATCGCACGTAGAAGTAGATAAGCAGAAGATGCTGGCGGCAGAGAAATGAAACCTTCAGGTAGCTATCCTCGGTACGTAGGAACCAGGAAGCCTCCCAAAAATGGCACGAGAGTGACGAGCGCACCGCCATGCACTGTGACCGTGTTCCCCTTTTTACGTTCCAGAAAAAAAATTCATCCGTACGAATTTTTTACAAGGAACATGCATTGACATCAGGGATCCGTTCGTCACCTTCGCCATGCATTTTACAGGAAAAATTACAAAACTCCTGATCATCTTTCTCGACGACTTCAGGGATCCGTTCGTCACCGCCGTCCAAACCGCTTCCCAATTGTCGCCGGACGCCAGAGCCAAACTCCACAAAGTAGAGGCCGCAGAGGAGGGCTTACTGCTAGACGCAGACGCCGAGTACACTGCCTCCCAAGCGCATCGGCCAACTCCGGCACCCACGACGCAACCTTCGAATCCAACAACGCCGGCAACCCGGCAAACCTTAGTTCCGCCGCCAAACATCGACACTGAACAAACCCTAGACCTAACACTCGATTAAGAACTCGATCTATTAAATGATGGACCCCCGCTTTCCTCGCCACCTGCTAAAGGCCAGCGATGGAAGGAAATGGGGGCCAGAAGCGGAAGCGGTGGCGGCGGCGGCGAGCCCTGAGGCGGTTCCGCCGAGCCGGCTACTCGCGGACGCGGAGTCGGGGCCTCATCCGTACGATTTTTGACGCGTACTGTATGCTCTTTTCAGTCAAGATCTGGACTTGGGCCGGGGCAGCTGGCAAGTGCGGGCGGCGGGTGAGTGAGAGAGAGAGTCCCCGTTGACGGGAGAGCGATGAGAAGCCACAGCAGCGATCCACCGCAGGTTTGGCGGATACACCCGTAGGATCGGCGTTAGACATTCATTCTACCAGTGCAGAGAGCAGAGCAGAATATGCACAAATGGGCATTGACAAATTAATTAGACATCCCAATTAAGCCGAGCACGGAGAGACGCACCCGCCAATCTCGGGCGCGCGCGGCAGGCGGGAGTGAACATGGGAGGGAGCAGCACGGCGTGGTGGTGGTGTGGTTAGTTATAGTCCACACCCCCCACTGATCACAGGCAGGCATTTCCCTGCTTCGGCGTGGGCAGTGGCGGTGCTGAGTTGACCACCAACCAAGCCCCGCCCCCAGAATGAAATCAGTATCATGATGCTCAAACAAAAGAAAAACAAATTTAATTCTAATTTGGCATGGGAATCTTTGCAATGAGAGAGAGAGAGAGAGGACAGAGAGGCAGACGAGGCATTCCCGGCCGGCCGGCGGCGTTGTCCTTGTCCCGTCCGCATCGGGGGGCGGGCGGCGCACGACGCGGCAACCCCGCACATGCCCTCCCGGTAATAGAATAGTCTCGCTGCTCTTTTCGTTGTGTCGGCCTGGCCATGCGCCCCGGCTGTGTGCTCTCTTATCTCTGCTCGATCCGTGAATGAAACCTAGTATAATAGCAGGAATATTTTATCTCCTACAGTAGCAGTAGCGGTAGTACGTACGTACATGGCTAATCGGTATGATCGATTAGTTAATTTGAACGGGCGCGGCAGCAGAGTAATTAGGATCCGGGGCAGTCAGGGGCAGCAAAGCGACCACGTAACGTGCCGGTCCGACCTGGCATTGCTGTGCGGCGCAAGTAATCTCTAGTCTACCATTCCTAGCGTGGAGACAGATTGACTGACCGCTAGCTGCTGCTGCTGCTAGCTGATGATGATGTACCGGAGGCGGAAGCCGCGTAGGATGACGTCGCACGTTGGCCGTGCAGTGCATGCCTCCGCATGTGCCTCGCTTGGTTGGCTGGCTGGCGCGCGGACGCGGTAACGCCCGCTTTCTGTCGGGGGTCCCGCAGCCGCAGCTAGCTAGGTGCAGGAGGACACGCTGTACGTGACAGCCAGCCGGGATCACCCTTCGCACCAGCCAGCTGGGCCTGTTTTTTTTTTACGGAGTAGTACGTTATTTAACCAGCGAGGCTCTCTACGCTCTCGGGTGCACCGCCACCGACGCGGAGACGGGTCGCCGGGTCGGCGCGTGCGTTGCGTCGCGTGCCACGCACCGCGCCTCTCCCGGGCCTGCTCACGTACGTGCTAGTAGTACGTCCGTTCCCACACCGGCGCGGTACAAATAAACGTCCGTGCAACAGCCACCACCAGCAGTATTTGCGTGCGTCACGTTAATAAACGTTATGGTACCAAGTGTGGAATAGATTGGAACGGCTTACCCAAAGAGGGCGTCAGGATTACATTATATAGTCTGGAAGAAGTCCAGTAAGTACATGATACAAGATGATGTCCATGTAGGACACATATACATGGAATAACCATGAACTAGGACTCTAAGTCCTGATCCTATACAAGTCGTATGTTATGTATGTTTACATCCCCCCTCAATCCAAACGAGCAAGGCACTTAGCCACTTGCAAGATTGAGATTGTTACAAAATTCCTGTAATTTACCTAAAGGCTGAGCTTTAGTGAAACCATCAGCAACTTGATCATGAGTAGATATAATGCGTATATCCAACTGCTTTTGAGCAACCCTTTCTCGAACAAAATGATAATCCACTTCAATGTGCTTCGTCCGAGCATGGAAAACTGGATTAGCCGACAAATATGTCGCACCAATATTATCACACCATAAAACTGGAGCACGATGTTGAACAACACCCAATTCAGCTAGCAAAGATTGTATCCAAATAATTTCAGCAGTAGCATTGGCCAATGCTTTGTACTCAGCCTCCGTACTTGAACGAGAGACAGTGGATTGCTTCTTAGCTTGCCAAGAGATCAATGTCGAGCCAAGAAAAACAGCAAAGCCACCTGTGGACTTACGATCATCCGAGCAACCAGCCCAATCAGCATCCGAAAAAGCACTAATGCACGGATATTTAGAAGGAACAATCTTCAAGCCAACATCAATGGTACCAGAAATATAACGAAGAATCCTCTTGACAGCAGTATAATGAACCGAAGTCGGACAATGAAGGTATTGACAAACCTTGTTTACAGCAAACGCGATGTCTGGCCTTGTAAGAGTGAGGTATTGCAACCCACCAACAATACTTCGATACCGTGTTGACAAATGATCATCAAGAGGATCTCCCGTTTCAATACTCAACTTCTCAGAAGTGGACAAAGGAGTAGCCATTGGTTTACAATCTGTTAAACCAGCTTTATGTAACACTTCACGAGCATACTTAGCTTGGGTAAGTAACAGCCCATCAGACAACCGCAATACTTGAATGCCCAAAAAATAATGTAGAGGACCAAGATCCTTTAAGGCAAAATCATCACGCAGTTGTTGAAGAAGCCGATCTACTGCTGAGTCTGAAGAACTGACAACGATAATATCATCGACATAAACAAGGAAATAAATAATGACATTGCCTTGTCGAAAAAAAACAGAGAGGTGTCCGCCTTGGACCCATGGAAACAAAGATATTGTAATTTATTACTCAAACGAGAGTACCACGCCCGCGGAGCTTGTTTAAGGCCGTAAAGAGATTTGTCAAGTTTGCAGACATAATCAGGATGAGCGGAATCCACATACCCAGGTGCTTGTTTCATATAGACATCCTCCTCCAGAACACCATGTAAGAACGCATTCTGAACGTCTAGTTGGCGAATATTCCACCCATGAGACACTGCTAAAGTCAAAATAAGACGAATTGTAGCAGCTTTCATAACGGGACTAAATGTATCCTCATAATCCAATCCATAGCGTTGCTTGAACCCTTTGGCAACAAGACGAGCCTTGTAGCGATCAACACTGCCATCAGCACGATGTTTGACCTTGTAAACCCATTTACAATCAACGACATTGCTGGCAGAGGAAGGAGATACTAGATGCCAAGTATTGTTCCGTTGCAACGCTGCAAACTCAGAATCCATAGCCACTTTCCATTCATGAGATTGAAGAGCTTCGTTGATGGACCGGGGTTCAGCAATTTCAGTGGCTAATCCATATCGTATGGTACCGTCCGTAAAAGACTTAGGCTTGCGAATGTCATTTTGAAGCCTGGTGCGAGGACGAATTGGAATTGGACCATGGATGGGTCGCGGAGGTCCTGGTGGCGGCGGTGGTATACGACGGCGAGAAGGAGTCGCAGAAGCTGCCGGTGTAGAAGATCCAGAGGGCAGCACAGGAGATCCCTGTGGCTCGGGCGCGGATTGTTGCGGAGGCACAGAAGATCCCGAAACAATAATTGGAGATTGCGTCAACGGAGAAGCCGCAGGAGGTGCAGACTCTAAAGGCGGGACATATGGCACCGCCGGGTCCGTCGAGGCCGAATCTGCCTCGACTGGCTGGATCGTTGGCATAGGCAAATCAACAACGGGATCAGAGCCTGAATCATCTCCGGGAATCAGCGGCTCTGTGTCGCCTAGCCCAAATTGGACATCGGAATCGCCAGCCATGGACAGAAAGGGAATAGCCACTGGTTTGGTCACCTGATCAGAGGAATTAGACCCTGCAGCACTAGACAACACATCAACAGGCTCGGTACGAGCAATAGACAAGTCAGTAAAACTAGAATCCATACTCCCGTCGTGATTTGTAAGATGGTTAGGCAAAAGAATAATCTCATCATGGAGGCGTTTTCCAGAGTTTGGGGCAAGCTCGGCAAAAGGAAAAATTCCCTCATCAAATACAACATCTCGAGAAATATATACCCGACCAGAAGAAGTGTCTAGACATTTGTAACCTTTATGAAGATTACTATATCCAAGGAACACACAGCGTTTAGATCGAAATTGGAGTTTATGTTTGTTGTATGGACGAAGGTTGGGCCAACAAGCACACCCAAACACTCGTAGGAAGGTAAAATTTGGTTGTTCATGAAACAAGCGAGTCAATGGTATATCAAAGTTGAGAACACGACTGGGAGTTCGATTAATAAGATATGTAGCTGTTAAGAAAGCCTCATCCCAAAATTTCAAAGGCATAGATGCATGAGCTAGTAGAGAGAGACCAACTTCAACAATGTGTCGATGTTTACGTTCGGAAGAGCCGTTTTGTTGATGAGCATGGGGACAAGAAACATGATGAGAAATCCCAATTTCCTTAAAGAAAGAGTTGAGTTTTTGATACTCACCGCCCCAATCAGTTTGCATTGTTAAAATTTTCCTATTAAGTTGGCTTTCAACAAGTTTTTGAAATTCGAGAAACACTTGATACACATCAGATCGGTTTTTAAGAAGAAAAATCCATGTAAATTTACTGAAATCATCAATAAAGCTTACATAGTATTGATAATGACCGACTGACTTTGGTGCAGGCCCCCATACATCGGAGAACACCAATTGTAAAGGAAAAGAGGACTCACTAAGTGATGTAGGATAGGGCAACTGATGACTTTTAGCTTGCTGACAAGCATCACAAATAGTTTCAGTAGAATCTTTTTTAAACGACAAATTATGATCCCTAAGGACTCGACTGACAATAGGAGACGATGGGTGACCTAAACGATAATGCCATCGGGATGACGATGGTGTGGTGACGTGATGAACTTCAGATATGCGCGGAAGCGGATAGAGCCCATCTTTGCAGCTACCGCGAAGAAGAGGGGTTTTGGTAACCAGATCCTTAACACAAAAGAAAGAAGGGTGAAATTCAAGGAAAACATCATTGTCAGCGGTGAATTGATGGACTGATATTAGATTTTTTGTGGCAGCAGGAACATGAAGAACATTTTGGAAGGAAAAATCACGACTAGATGTATGGAAAGTAGATTTACCAACATGTGCAATGTTCATACCTTTCCCATTGGCTGCATGGATTTGTTCCTGACCATTATACCTCTCTCGTGTGGAGAGTTGCTCAAGAGAGTTGGTGATGTGATCTGTAGAGCCGGAGTCAAAATACCAATTCGTATCCACCCCATATGAATTTATAGCAGAGGACGCCGTCTTTTGTGGACCTGTCTTGATCGGTGGCTGACCACCATCACGAGGAGCCACATACTTCTTGTTAAATCTATACCAGCACTCATGGACAGTGTGACCAACACGCTCACATAATTGGCAAGTCGGAGCATCATCAGCATCATTAGATCCAATTTGTCCTTGCCCTCGAGGAGTAGAAGTCCTTGCACTTCCTCGACCAGAGGAGAAACCGCGACCACGGCCTCGAGAGGTACCACGTCCACGTCCCCGTGACGCAGCATTGGCAGATGAGAGGGATCGAAAGTGGTCGAGGTTTTGTTGCTGCAGACGAGCCTCATAGGACAGAAGCTGTGAATATACATCATCAAGAGTAAGGGTGTCTTTGACTGATATAGATGAAACAAAAGGATTATAGTCGAAATCTAATCCATTGAGGATGTAACCAATAAGATCGTCGTCTTCAATCTTTTTCCCAGCCGCTGCCATCTCATCAGCGAGGGCTGTCATCTTGCTGAAATAATTTGCAGCTGAAGAATCCCCTTTCTTTTCCCGAGAGAGCTGAGAACGAATCTGTATAATCTTGGACCGGGACTGAGAGGAAAACATGCCTGTGATGGCTGTCCATAAAGAAGCAGCATGTTCGTGCGATGAAACTTGCACGAGGATCTCTTTCGTCATGGTGGACAGGAGGTAAGCAAGAAGCTGTTGGTCTTGGATGATCCATGTCCTGTATGCAGGATTGTCAACTTCTTCTTCACCTCCATCTTGTTTTTGAACCTTCAAAACTGGCGCTGGCTGGACATATGATCCATCGAGGATGCCTATGAGACATGATCCTCGAACAGCGGGAAGAACTTGTGCTCGCCACACAAGAAAGTTGTCACGACTCAACTTCTCCGAGACGGGGATGTTGAACATCACAGAAGTCGACGCCGACGACGAGGAAGCCATGAAGTCGTCGAGAGAGAAGAAAAAAAAACTTGCAATGAGCAACTTCTAGACGAAATTTTGTGGAGGAGGTGGCTCTGTTACCATGTGGAATAGATTGGAACGGCTTACCCAAAGAGGGCGCCAGGATTACATTATATAGTCTGGAAGAAGTCCAGTAAGTACATGATACAAGATGATGTCCATGTAGGACACATATACATGGAATAACCATGAACTAGGACTCTAAGTCCTGATCCTATACAAGTCGTATGTTATGTATGTTTACACCAAGCACCAACGTTCTATACGACAACAGCAATTGCCGAGAGCAAAGCATTCGAGACTGATTGCAACCTTACTCTACGTTTACAATGTACTCCGTAGTTGTTACCACCTTCGCTCAAAATGGAAACTATCTGAATCTCCACGAGAGTTGAATGAACCCCTCCCCAAAGAGGAAAAGGACATGCATTCCCTCTCTCTTGCACGTCTTCCCTTTTCTTTTCTTCTTAAAGAGAAATGATGTACAGGTTTCCAAAAATATCACACGTAGTATCTCAAATCTTTAAGGTAATACTCCATCTCCCTTGATCATCCTCTCCATTAGTGCTCTTTTCTTGTTTAAACTACGACTTATTGATGATTTGTAGTATCTCAAATCCATGAACTGCTTTTTTCTGAACTCCAAGAACTGAATTCAAGGGTTCAGTAGAGTGGTTTTGCAATCTCTTACACATATTATGCATGGCAGGTCTGGAGGTCTAGGAATGTTTGATTGAGTGTCTAGAATGGATTCTACTGTTTATTGTAACCAAACAAATGGAATGGCACGTTTGTATATGCTATAATGTAATGACATATGTGTTCCGGTTGACTTAACAAAATCATTTGAATCATCTCCAGTTTGTGTGAGAAGCAAATTTATATAAGCTTTGTACGATTGAATGTGGTATTTAAATCAAATTAAATTCAATTCAATGCTGCTTGGTGAAAAATGTATTTTTTTACGGTTCTAGCAATATTCTCTGTCGGGGGTGTGTTGACAGGGATAGAACCTTCAGATCTGACGAACATCCATTTTTCTGTGAGTGACAACCGACAGAAAAATCGTTTCTGTCGGTCAACTCACAGGCAAATTTAGTTTTTTTGTCGAGCTATCTCTGTCGCTATTTTTTTTGTCGGTTCACCGATGTCAGTATTTTGAATTGTTCTGACGGTTTTGCCCTCACAGAAAAATCATCGATTTAGAACTAGTAGGTTGGCACGTGCCACAGGCACGTGTTATAAAAATAACATAAATTCAAAAATATTAATTCTTTTAAAAAATAAGTATGTAAAATAATGTATACTTTTGTTGGATCGCATATTAAAATTATTCAATAGCATCTCATATTAAAAATGATATATTCATACATCGAAAGCTTAGGCCTCCGGCGGAAACAGAAGGAAATTTTTGTATATTTAAATATTAAACAATTAGCAACATATATAAAAGAAAATATTCACGATACATGTATCCATGAGCAACTCGGCACCGCAGCCAGCTTTTTGATGATGGGGAGGCCGAGAAGGTTGCTCTCCTCGTCGCCGGTGTCGTGGAGCAACGACGCCGCGCACTCGATGGCACCGGACACCGTCACAACGCGAAGCGCGTTCGGCTTCTACCTGGCGAGCTTGGACACGACGAGCTTCATGGCCACCCTTGCACCGCGCTCGACGCCGACACCCTTGCAAAAAAATATGAACTCTGAATAAATGATGAGAATGAAGGGAGAGATTGTGTGCTTTGAGAATAAGGAGGGGCGCCTTATATAGGGGGCGGGAGGGCTAAGGAGATGAACCTGGACGCCCACGACTATGGTAAGCAATCGATTCTCTGATTGACTCCCACAACTATGGTAAGTAATCAAGTTTTAAAAGGAAGGAGACACCCGATTGCGTAGATGTCATTCCTTTTTTGAAAGGAAACCTTGACTGGTACACAACACATATATGGACGCTAGCCATCTACAAAAGGAAAGAAGGGAATTCAAATTTCTTGATGCACAAGGGCATATAAAGAAAGGAAAGCGGCGAATTTCAAAAGGAAGGTGTAGGTGCCCTGATTGCATAGGAAGGTGGAGGAAAGGAAAATGGTGTTTTTTTGAAGGGAACCAGCGTATCTTTTTGCATACGAATACAACGAAAAGAAAGGAAAGAAAAGCGGCGCCTTGATTGCATTACCATACAAAGAACGCGATCAAAAGGAAAGGAAGGCAGACGAATTTACAAAGGAAGGTGGAGGAAAGGAAAGGGGTGTTTTTTTGGAAGGAAACCAACGTATCTTTTTCATACGAATACAACGAATAGAAAGGAAAGGAAAGCGGCGCCTTGATTGCATTACCATACAAAGAACGCGATCAAAAGGAAAGGAAGGCAGACGAATTTACAAAGGAAGGTGGAGGAAAGGAAAGGGGTGTTTTTTTGGAAGGAAACCAGCGTATCTTTTTGCATACGTATACAACGAATAGAATAGAAAGGAAAGGAAAGCGGCGTCTTGATTGCATTACCATACAAAGAACGCGATCAAAAGGAAAGAAAGGCAAGCGAATTTCCAAAGAAAGGTGGAGGAAAGGAAAGGTGCGTTTTTTTGAAAGGAAACCAGTGTATCTTTTTCCATACGAATACAACGAACAGAAAGGAAAGAAAAGCGGCGCCTTGATCGCATTACCATACAAAGAACGCGATCAGAAGGAAAGGAAGGCATCGGGTATAAAAAATGCCAAGGTGAGAAAGAATAGGGGGCGGGATGGCGTCGAGACGCAAAAGAACGGGGGGTGACGACCAAACGCGTCTACCCCCGGTCGTCCGGGGCCACCATTTGGTTCTGAATTGTGGGTCCTCTGTGAGGTATAGGAGGGTAATCTTTTGGGTGAGAAACCGTTTTAATTGTGACAATCTTTATAATATAGACTTCTGAAATTTGCAACGGGCTAAACCCATTAACTAGCATGGACGGAGACGGGTCCGGTCCGGTCGTTTGTAGAGCATGAATGACGAGCGCCGCCGCCGCCGACCGATCACATCGTCGCCGTCGCCGGTTGCTTGGACGGCAGCAGCTCGAGCACGGCCGGACGGTTGCTGCGCGATCGGCGGGCTCCCTGGCCGGGGCCGGCCTGGAGGCTTGCACGCAGGGGGCCGGGGTGCCGTGGTGGTGGACTGGTGGTGTTAATGGCGGGGGGTTAACGTGCCGGCGTTTGCAGTTGGGACGGATCGTGGACGAACGGGCGCAACCGCAACTGTGGGGGAGATTGATTAATTAGCAGAGGCAGTACGTACTCTTAGATCGATCTCCCGACCCTCTAATTAACACAAGGCGTGAGATGTTGCGAGAGAGAGATTTGATGGGTCCACGTCAGCAGCCACGTCGGCACTGAAGCTCCCCGCGCGGCCAGTTGCAGAGACTCTTGCAGCACGTACGCGTACGTGCGTGCGTGCGTGGACGGACGGACTGATCACGGTCACGGGGGGTCCGGCCGGAGATCGATCGATCGATCGAGTGAGCAAGCACTGGACGCGTACGTCGCCGTCGTACCAAGTGGCTCGATCTCGCTGGCCGATGGACCCACCTCGGCCGTGCGTGGACGCCTCATGTACGTACGTTATTCCATTTCACCTCGATCACTTTGACACCCCCGTTAGTTGAGGGAGCGCCATCGCCACGCTCTCCCGATTCCTCCCGTCACGCCATGCACATCAGGCGGGTCACGCACCAGCATATCCGCCCAAAAAAAACGGCATCGATCATGCATCATGTGTGTCCATGCGTCTCCCCGTTCGTACCGTTACCCCGCCGGCCGGGGTTCTCTTTCTTTCTCTCGTATCGTATCGTATCGGTGGCCGTACGCCAATGACACCCTGTATACACGTACGCATACGGGGCGTACGCTGGTCCCGGGGTAGAGCAGTCGGGCAGTGCAGACCGGCGCCATAGGAGCTGCACGAACGTTGCAGTACGAGCGCGGGCGGACGGGCGGGGCAGGGAATTTCTGGGACACCCATACCCGGCCGGGGGACCATGACGTGGCGTATGAGTATCCCCGTGAGCCAATTGGTTTGCAAGCGAACGAACCAAACAATTGGTCTGGCAGGGGGGCGTGAATGCGACGACGCCCGGCACCTGCTCTGCTCTGCCCCTGCCGCACTCCGTGCTGTGTGACCGGAGTTACTCCGATCCCAAGCCAAGAACCCTCTGCACAGAGCAGAGGCAGGCGTGCGTGCTGGCCGGCCTGCTGCATCGAAGAAGAAGAAGAGCCCAACATGCCAAGGAACTTTCCGTGGAATTAAACCCGCTGCGGCCTCCGGATCCGGACCGCGCGCGCGTGCACGGCAGCGCGGCTCCGTGCCCGGCCTCGTTCATAAAAGCGCTCCAGCCCGTGTCCGTCCCGTTCGTCCGTCCGATCGCTGCAATTAATCAACCGCGCCTTGCTGACACGCACTGCGATCCACGGGTTGCTGCGAGAGGGAGGTCGCTCTCTCTGTACCCAGCTCATGATGGGAGAGAGAGGAGCCATGGCGGTGTGTGTGTGTGTGCTGGTGTGTACGAGCTCAGTACGCGCACTGCTCCCTCATGTTCCATTCAAGAATGAAGCATCGGGCACTCTCCCTCTCATCTTCACGGGGGGGGGGGGGCCTGGACTGGAGCCAGGAGGGAAAGTGGAACGCAAGGAATCTTCCAATCAGGAGGCGCGAGGACGTTAGCAAGCTAACCTCGACGAGGTTCCCCCCTGCCATTCTTGACAGCGCTGAGCGAACGCGCATCGTAGAGAAGAGGAACATGCACACATACATATATAATATATTTACGCATATATAACAAACAAACTAATCATTACCGTCGCTTTATTCTATTCCCCTCTCCCTCCCCCGGCCCTGATTAGTAGGTTAATTATGTGGCCCTATGGGGGGATGGAATGGAAAGGGGAGGAAATCACAGAGCATATCTTGCGATGATTATGTGCAACAAAGAAGTATACTAAGAGAGGAGGGCGGGAATAAATCGGCGCCGATGTAGTTTAGTTAGTTTATGCAGGGCAGGGAGGAGGATCACATGGGGTGTGTGTGTGTGTGTGTTAACACGGAATATGAGCGGAAGCAGCCTGGTTGGTAGGTGCTCCCCATATGGGCCTCTCATGGCGCGTCCGTCCGTCCCCTCCTCTTCTTAGCTTGCAAATGCCTGCTTGCCACCTACATAAGCACAGCTCACCTTCTCTACGAGACACCACGCTCACAGAGACAGGACAGCCCCCAGTTCCTTCTCCCTGATTGATTACCCCAGGTTCTCGTATAAATCAGGAGGGGAGCTAGCTCCGGTTGCCATAACTCACCACACCACACCACACCACGCGTTCCTTCTCACACGTAGTGACAGAGCTGAGTGAGTACACCTACACATTACAAGAGAGTGTGAAAGAAAGAGAGAGAGAGGGACGTGTACAGACGCGTACAAAAATACAGAGAGGAGCTTAGCTAGCCTTACCTCGCAAGCCCGACCGACACTCGGCTCGTGAATTCCGGCCCATAATTTCTATATATCCCCCACGTACTTTACTCGGCACCTCCCCACAGGCCACAGCCACCCCCTCCTCGGCCACCTTCTCTTCTCCCTCTAGAGAAGAGGAGAGACCTCCTCTCTCCCCTCCTCTCCCTTCTGTCACAGGAGCTAACACGCACACACAAACAGAGAGAGAGAGAGAGGCAACCTTGCTTCCCATTCCTCTGGTTCCTCCTTCCTTCCAAGCCCCGGTCTCTTCTCTCTTGCCTCGAGAGAGAGGAGCCACACCCACCACAAGGGAGCAGGGCGCGCGGGCGGCATTATGGCGCCCGGCGGCGGAGAAGGCCGGCGCAACGGCGAGCAGCAGGCGAACGGCAAGAACGGCGGGTGCGTGTGCGGGTTCCCCGTGTGCGCGTGCGCGGGCGCGGCGGCGGTGGCCTCCGCGGCGTCGTCGGCCGACATGGACAGGGTGGCGGTTGCCGCCACCGAGGGCCAGATCGGCGCCGTGAACGACGAGAGCTGGGTCGCCGTCGACCTCAGCGACGACCTCTCCGGCGACGGCGGCGACGACGGCGTCGCCATCGAGGACCGCCCCGTCTTCCGCACCGAGAAGATCAAGGGCATCCTCCTCCACCCTTACAGGTACGGGAAGTGTCTCTCCCTCTTATTCCTTCAGTCACCTCCTCGAGTCAATTTCAAGAGCAGAGTGCTCTCTTGCTCCTATAGCTGAGCAGTGAGCTCCCATAGCCAATCCACCAGCAAAGCTCTCTGCTCTCTTCTTGCCGGCACACACTCCCCGGCTGCATTGAAGCGCCTCCTCGGCCGGCGTCAGTTAGAGAATCTGACGGCCATCAGAAAACTCCTCCCACTGTCAGACAGCTCAGCCTCCCCAATCTGGTCGGCGTTTAATTAGTCCTAGATTGCAGTAAACTAACCACAGTAATTTAATACTAAACCCAGTTAGTTTTTTTTTCTCCGATATCAATCTGCCCCAGCAGCCCAGACATGAGACATCAGACAAGTGCACGTTACGGTTAGGCAGGAGGTGGCGCGCGGTACGGCCGAGCACCCCGGGGTGGCTCACCTCATCTGGGGTTGGTGGGCCCACCGGGGCAACCGCGTCCCCCCGTTGGCTGTCGGCACCCGCGTCGCCGCGCGAGTGGCCGCTGCCGGGTGGGCCCGACCGCCTTAAGGGAACGTTGGGGGTGGGAGTTTAATTCGTTGGTTGCTGTGGCACACTGGCGGGTGGGTCCTGCGGCCGGGGCGGCTCATAAATTTTTACCTGCTTTGGAGAGTGGGCAAACAAAGCTAGCGTAGCAATTGGTGGCGCCATGGATGGTTGGGCCTGTCTGACTGGCTCGGGTTCTTACCAGCAGTGGGAATCCGAGGTGGGTGGTGAAATCAATGAGCTTAAGGGCTGAGCTAGAGGGGAGGAGACACTAGGCATGGCTTGCATGTGAGACCAAGCAAAGCGTCATTAAAAGCCTCCAAATTCCGGTTAAAGACTTGTACTACCGGTTAGTACGAATTAGTGTCAAAGTCCGGGGTAATAATTACAAAGCGCCTCCCACTAAACTCCCCCTGTTTGCTTGCCCTTTTCGAGAGGTGGTTTATTTAGAAAAGGTGACAATAGTTTTGGTCTTTTGGAGGAGGTAGGATGTGTGTGGAAAAACAGAAAGGGGAATGAAGAAGAGATGTGGCGGTGGTGGTGTTTGGGGGTGTTCCAGTTGTAGCCTCGCCTATGGCCTGGATTGGATTCTTCTAGACGGCATGGGTTGCATCTAATCTAGCAATCGAGTGCTGCTAGCTAGCTTTGATGAGGTTTTGGGCATCCAGGGAAAAGGACCAGCACGTCCTCGAAAGCACGCACAAGCCTGCCTTTAGAGGAAGAAGAAAAGGGTGTAGAAAGAGGGGATGAGGAGGAGGTAGTGCTAGCTCCACATAGTTTTTGGCATGTTGACAGCTCGGGGATAAAGCGGGGAAATGGCACATTTACAACTCAACACCAGATCAGTACCGGATGCTAAGCATAGGTAGGATTGCTTCCCACCAAGTCCACCCTGTACAACGGCAGCAGCAGCCTTGTACGTATACACATCCTCTGATAGTCTGATCCTCACATCACATGGTAGTATTGGGCTACCTGTAACTTGTCCTCCACCGTAGGGCGCAAAAGTTATTCCAGGTGGACCTTGGCAGGAAACAATAATGGAGTTGTAGGTGATGAAGGCCCCTCCCTCCCCGAGTGCCAACAAAAGAAATTTGTTCTTTCCTCAAGGAAAAAGAATAAAAGAAAAGAAAAAAAAACAGAGGAGAGAAAAAAAACCCGTTATTCCTGGGGGCGCGCAAGCGCAAGGGCAAAGGGAGGCATGGCAAATCTATGCGCCTTTTGCCTCCCCTACGGACCGCGCGCGTGGGCCCCCACGCGCTTGATGCCTTTGCCTGCCTGGCTGGCAGCTGGCGCCTTCACGCCCGCGGGGGTCCACACCTCCCCCCTCGTGGGCCCACGCATGTCGGTGCTGTTCCTTGCCAGCTCACGCGCATTGACTGCCACCCGCGCCAGCCAGCGCTTCCTACCCCTTCGCTGTCACATGATTGGGCCGGGCCTTTTCCTCACCCCCTGTCCTGCCGTGTGGTGGTGGGTGGACGGGCACACACGCATAGTATGTTCCTCCTCCCCGGCAGGGGCCTCCCACCGCCGGCCGGCGGCCGTGCGAGTGAACGAACGAACATGAGAACATGACGCATGTTCCTCTTACCCCCCCAATTATTGCACGAACACAACATCGTGCATGCCCTCGAATCACACCACTAATGCTTCCTCCTCTTTTCTTAATCATCATCATGATTAGCGACACTCAGTTTAAATAAACATTTCCTAATTTTAATAATTTACTAACGGCGTTTTTTTTTCCTGTGACAACCAATTTGCAGGGTGCTGATCTTCGTGCGCCTGATCGCGTTCACGCTGTTCGTGATCTGGCGTATCTCGCACCGCAACCCGGACGCGCTCTGGCTCTGGGTGACCTCCATCGCCGGCGAGTTCTGGTTCGGCTTCTCATGGCTGCTCGACCAGCTCCCCAAGCTAAACCCGATCAACCGCGTGCCCGACCTCACCGTGCTCCGGCAACGGTTCGACCGTGCCGACGGCACGTCGCGCCTCCCGGGGCTCGACATCTTCGTCACCACGGCCGATCCGTTCAAGGAGCCCATACTCAGCACGGCCAACTCCATCCTCTCCATCCTCGCCGCCGACTACCCGGTGGAGAAGAACACCTGCTACCTCTCCGACGACTCGGGGATGCTGCTAACCTACGAGGCCATGGTTGAGGCCGCCAAGTTCGCTACCGTGTGGGTGCCCTTCTGCAGGAAGCACGGGATTGAGCCGAGAGGGCCCGAGAGCTACTTTGAGCTCAAGAGCCATCCGTACATGGGACGGAGCCAGGAGGACTTTGTTAATGACCGCCGCCGTGTTCGCAAGGAGTATGATGAGTTTAAGGCCAGGATTAATGGGCTTGAGCATGATATCAAGCAGAGGTCGGACGCGTATAATGCTGCTAGAGGGCTTAAGGATGGTGAGCCTAGGGCCACTTGGATGGCTGATGGGTCTCAGTGGGAGGGTACCTGGGTTGAGCCATCCGAGAACCACCGCAAGGGCGACCACACCGGCATTGTCTGGTAAGTCGCCATTCATCTCTGTCAAATTACTTTTCTCTTAGATTAGATTGTTATTATCTAGTACAAGAAGTCGATTACTAGATTAGATTCTTGCAGCATGGGTCGAATCACGAGTGTGGACGAAATTGGTTAGTAGATGCGGGGTGTTTTTCTGAGGGATTGGGATTGGATTTGGATTTGACGGGAACGGACGTGGGTGATGGTCAAGGGCGCAACCACCGCTCGCGGCGCTAATTCGGCCACCACTCACTACTATTGAGTGGTGGACGGACGGAGCCATCCAGCTAAGCCCCCGCCCCCATTGCTGAATCAAATCATGTGGGAGAAGAGAGGAGAAGGAGCCTAGTAGTGTGGCGAGGTGGTTGGGGTGGTCCTTTCCCTCCCGACAGCGCCACAGCATCGCCTTTAAATCCACAATTCAATTAGCCACTGCTGCTGCCTTTCTTCGGTCGCCCTCAATCATTGATTCCCCCGCATATAGTTGTAGTAAACTGCCACCTGTAGAGATTAACTTAATCCCCACTTGTCACTTTTAACCACACCATCAAGTAGTAACTACATTTACCATCACAAATTTACTACTACTCTATTTACCCTCTTTTATTTACCATCGTCAAATGAGTAGTTACTACTGTTCTTCTGTAACTTGTAGTGCTAGTAATTTGTATACAGTAATACTAAGTAACAGTGGTAGTAAAACAGCTGTAACTGTGCTAAGCTGATTGGTGGCCATGGATGCTGATCGATCGATGTACGTTGCAGGTGCTGGTGAACCACCCGAGCCACAGCCGGCAGTTCGGCCCGCCGGCGAGCGCGGACAACCCGCTGGACTTGAGCATGGTGGACACCCGTCTCCCCATGCTCGTCTACGTCTCCCGCGAGAAGCGCCCGGGGTTCAACCACGAGAAGAAAGCCGGCGCCATGAACGCGCTCACCCGGTGCTCCGCCGTGCTCACCAACTCCCCCTTCATCCTCAACCTCGACTGCGACCACTACATCAACAACTCCCAGGCTCTCCGCGCCGGCATCTGCTTCATGCTCGGCCGCGACAGCGACACGGTGGCCTTCGTCCAGTTCCCGCAGCGGTTCGAAGGCGTCGACCCCACCGACCTCTACGCCAACCACAACCGCATCTTCTTCGACGGCACGCTCCGTGCTCTCGACGGGATGCAAGGCCCCATCTACGTCGGCACGGGTTGCCTCTTCCGCCGCGTCACTCTCTACGGCTTTGATCCTCCCAGGATCAATGTCGGCGGCCCGTGCTTCCCGAAGCTGGGAGGGATGTTTGCCAAGACCAAGTACGAGAAGCCCGGCCTCGAGATGACAACCAAGGCTGCTGTCGCAAAGGGGAAGCATGGGTTCCTGCCGCTGCCGAAGAAATCCTACGGCAAGTCGGACGCGTTCGTGGACTCGATCCCGCGCGCGTCCCACCCGTCCCCGTTCGCCAGCGCCGCCGTCGTCACCGACGAGGCCACCATCACCGAGGCCGTGGCGGTGACCACCGCGGCGTACGAGAAGAAGACCGGCTGGGGAAGCAACATCGGCTGGGTGTACGGCACCGTCACGGAGGACGTCGTGACAGGGTACAGGATGCACATCAAGGGGTGGAGGTCACGATACTGCTCCATCTACCCGCACGCCTTCATCGGCACCGCCCCCATCAACCTGACGGAGCGGCTCTACCAGGTGCTCCGGTGGTCGACGGGGTCCCTCGAGATCTTCTTCTCCAGGAACAACCCGCTCTTCGGCAGCACCTTCCTCCACCCGCTCCAGCGCGTCGCCTACATCAACATCACCACCTACCCGTTCACCGCCATCTTCCTCATCTTCTACACCACCGTGCCGGCGCTCAGCTTCGTCACGGGCCACTTCATCGTGCAGCGCCCGACGACCATGTTCTACGTGTACCTTGCCGTCGTGCTCGGCACGCTGCTGATCCTGGCCGTGCTGGAGGTGAAGTGGGCTGGCGTCACGGTCTTCGAGTGGTTCCGGAACGGGCAGTTCTGGATGACCGCGTCCTGCTCGGCCTACCTCGCCGCCGTCTGCCAGGTGCTCGTGAAGGTGGTGTTCAGGAGGGACATCTCGTTCAAGCTCACGTCCAAGCAGCCGGCCGGCGACGAGAAGAAGGACCCCTACGCCGATCTCTACGTGGTGAGGTGGACGTGGCTCATGGTCACCCCCATCATCATCATCATGGTCAACATTGTCGGGTCGGCGGTGGCGTTCGCCAAGGTGCTCGACGGAGAGTGGACGCACTGGCTCAAGGTCGCCGGCGGCGTCTTCTTCAACTTCTGGGTGCTCTTCCACCTCTACCCGTTCGCCAAGGGGCTGCTGGGAAGGCACGGTAAGACCCCCGTGGTTGTGCTCGTGTGGTGGGCGTTCACCTTCGTCATCACCGCCGTGCTCTACATCAACATCCCCCACATCCATGGCCCCGGCGGCAAGCACGGGCACGGCGCGCTGGGGAGGCACGCGCACGGGCACCATGGCGGGAAGCTCGGTGGTTTTGAAGGGGAAGCCTACGGATGGCCGTGACGGAGGGAATCCAAGCACGTGCATATACATCTGATTTGATCGACCGCAACGAAGAGAAGAAGAGTACGTTCCGTTCCGTTCCCATTCCATTCCGTTTCTACCTGCCGCTGCTGCTGGT
Source organism: Urochloa ruziziensis (assembly GCA_015476505.1). Taxonomy (NCBI): domain Eukaryota; kingdom Viridiplantae; phylum Streptophyta; class Magnoliopsida; order Poales; family Poaceae; genus Urochloa; species Urochloa ruziziensis. The sequence goes on along the minus strand of CM027124.1, from coordinate 9,191,640 downwards.
GAATCCATTGAAGACTGCAAACATCGACGACGACGTACCCGCCACCACAAATTTGATTTTTCTTCTTTGGTTCTTTCTTTTTTTTCTAGTTTTGTCCAGAAATTGAAAAGATGGTGTTGATTTGATTTAGTTTTTTTTTCTTTAATTACCGTCACCCGTGGTAATTAATCATGTACCTACTACTTATATACATTACGCGAAGAGGAAGAGGAAGATGGGAGGATCATCACTTGTAAGTGAGAGGAGTGAGATGAGGGGGGTGGGGGGCCGGGGTGTGTCTGTCTGTACTGTACATGCTACTGGAGTGTGAGTCACACACAGAGAGATGAGAGGAGGGGTCTAGGGCTGCCCGGCTTTGAAGGTGGTATTCTTTTTTAGTATATGGAACACAATAAATTTAATTTCATTCTTGAAAAAAATGCATGTGCAACGCTCTGTCTGTGTTGTGGAGAGACTACTGCCAACCCTGTATGTACTCTCTCTCTGTGTGTACTGGTGCCACCTCCTGTGTATCGTTCACTGTTTGTTAATTGAAATCGATGACACCCTGCTGATTTAATCTGGTGATGACTATCTTACGAGCATGAATAGTCAATGGTGTAATGAGATAGCAGTCGCAGCTGGGGCGGTGGAGTGTTGTTGATGGTCTCTTGTCAGTTGTCCCGTTGTCTCTTGCCCTGCCCATTACTACCAAACTGGTTGGGAATCTCTGGAGCCCCTCGCCGTGCCGCTGGTTTTGACCTGTGAGCTGGGTGATGCCATCGGGCCATGTGACGGTAGCATGCAGCAGGTGACTCTCTAGTGTGTGTTTGTGTGTGACTTGTGAGCGACTTTTGAATCTTGCTTGCAGCTGGACTTGACGACTTTTGAATGGGATGGATGGATGCGGGGATTGACGAGGGTCATGTGAACGTGCTTGTGCTCTCTTCTGCTCCCTGCTGCAGTAGCCAGTAGGATTATTTGCATCCCCCTGCCGACACGAGGACAGTTACCTCAAGGACGGACGGGTGGTTGCCGCCCCCCTGCCACGGACGTCGCTTTTGGTGGATCGATGTCTCAAAAAGGACATCACAGATCACTCGCGTCGCGGTGTGAATGGAATTACTTGCAAAGCTTTTTTTTTCCTGCTCCCCTTTTTTCTTTGCGCCTTTTAGTAATTGCCACTGTTTAACCAACCACGCAACGCGCTCATGATCCGTTCCCGTTATGGTGGATGGCGTCACCAATGATGGTAACTTGCTGCGCCGACAAGGCAATGCATGCACTACTGAATACTGATCATCCCCATGCCCTTTTTTCGGTGTGCACGGATGTAAGCTGAGGCAAGGCAGGCACCAAAACTTCCCCGACGACGTGGTGCCGTGGTGGCCAGCTCGTGGATCGGAGACTCGGAATTCTGTGAGAACTTGCATTGGAAGCACCTCCTTTTGGGCTTTGCCCAACTTGGCCTCTACTACTTCTGTCCGTCTCGTGCCGCCGCTCCGCATTTGTTTTGGGGTTGGATGGCACTGCCACAGCACAAGATGCCGGATCATCATCATACGCGCATTATTGAGGGGAGCCTTGGGGAGAAAGATTCCCCATGGGCGTAGTACGTAGTGACGGTGAGAGTACGTGCACACACCCCAACCGACACCAATTCATCTCTCTCTCTCTCGCTCGCTCTCTACCAAACCTGTGTGCACGTACAGCCAAGTGGCAGCAGAGAGTGCGGAGCACGCACACTGCACCGATTGGCGTGGCGCACAGTGCGTTCGCTGGACGGTTTCGTTCCATCATTGGTGCATGATGATGGCGACTGGGCAGGCACGCACAAACGCAAGTGGGGTAGGGAGGCATCAAAGGGAGAGCGCGAGGTGAAGGGAAGAAGCAGACGCGCGGCGGCGCAGGGGAACGTTGGTCACTCGGTCGGCTTGGGCCAATTGTTTCGGCCTTGCTGGGCCCCGACGGCCCGGGCCCAGCGCGGGGGATCCGTCCGGCTAGATCGATCGAGCCAGGCTGTCTCTCTTCCAGGGCCCACGAAGAGCGAATCGTGGCAGAGAAACGAGAGGCCCTCCTGCGCCCCGGGCCCTGTGGATTTGATGATTCTTGGTTCGCAAAAAGAAATCAAATCCCTAAAGAAGTCTCTCTCTCCTCCATGATTGGCTGCTTGCCTGCTACAGCCTACAGCCCTACAGGAATGATCGCACGATGGAAGGAAGGAAGTGGCTCTAGCATCAGCATCAGGAGGCTGCTTGCTTCGCTTTGTTACTGCCCAGGTTACGGCGAAGGGAGAGGGGGCGACAGGACGCACATGCGGCACAGCAGCTCAAGGTTGATTGAATGATCGCCCATGCCATATTGGCATGGCATGGATCGCCGAGCCGATTCGCTGCCTTTTCGCATTCCCTGTGCAGCGTCGATAAAAGTGGACGCGAGTGCGCGTACTGCTTGTCGCCAAATGCCGGTCAGGAAATGCGTCCGCGTGGAGAACTGGAGATGGCAACGCGCGATATGATGGACTGTCGGTGATTGGTTGGTGATCCTCTCTTTTTTTACCATGACCGCCTCCGTTTCCAGATCGCAATCATCGTCAACCCCAGCCAGCTCCGGGCATCCTGCCTGCCTTGCTGCTCCGGTCGGTACTCGGTTGCTCATCAAGGACGGACGCGTCGCGTCGCGTGGCGTCGTGGCGACATTGCCTTTTTTTTTTTCTTTTTTTTTTTGCCTCGCTCTTCCTGCAGTTTGTTGTGCTCTGACAACTACAGTACCATGTCCGCCATGCCGGCTCTGAGTGGAAATCCCTTGGCCGAGAAATGGTGGTGGTGGGAAATTTGGGGGGGCCGTGGCAGTTCCTGCTGCCTGCCTGACCTCCTGAGCATTCTCGTCCGTTGCTCAGCACCGGGCTGGGCCAAGGGGAGGAGAGAGCACGGACGAGGCCGTACGCTGCTGTGCGTGGCTGCCGGCGACGAGAGCAACTCCAACCCGGCCTCTATATTATTTGAGCCTTCATTTTGCATTTTTAGATAGCCATCTAAAATTTAAGGGTTTCAAATTTTCTTCTCACTCCAGGCCTGCTGATCAAATTAAGGCCTCCAAATCAATCTAAGGAGTGGGTCCCCACCTGTCAGTGACAAGCGTCCTCCCCCTCTCTCATTCCCGCACGCGGCCGCATCTCCACAGCGCCGCCGGCCGCGGCCCGCCGTTGCCATCGCCGCACGCGCCAGCCTCAACCCCACCCGCCGGCCGCCGCGCGCACTCGCCATTAAACTACAACTAACAACCCCTGCTTGACAAACGGGCTGTCTGCCTCAGTCTCGCAGCGAGATCTCGAACAGGTCGGACTCGACTTCCAGGTCACCGACGGACGCCGTGCCGGACCCCGCGACGCTGTCCATCCTGCTCTTGGTCAGCCGCATCGCCTCCAGCCACCCGGAGTCCACCAGCCCCATGGAGAAGAGCCCCCTGCTGTCGTCGAACTCGAGCCCCATGCCTCCACTCCTGCCGCCAGCGTCGCCGCCGCCGCCGCCGGCGGACGACGCGGCGCGCACGAAGCACGGGTTCGCGCCGGATGCTAGCGGCGGCGGCGACGCGGGAGGAGCCGGACACGGGGGTGCCTCAAGGACCTGAACCTGCTGTCCAGGGAGCACAACGTGCAGCTGAGGCGGGATCTTGCGCGTCTCAAACGCCGCCGACACCCCGCCGCCAGCGGCGTCGTGCGGGTCATCTACGCCGACCTGCAAGCGCCCATCACCAACTTCGCCGCGGCGCCGGATCGCTACGGGTTCGACGGCACGGATGGCGCCTTGAGAGCCTGCTGCGGCGGCGCCGGCGGGAGGTACAGCTTCGACCTCGTGCCATGTCGCTCGTGAGAGCCTGCTGCGGCGGCACCGGCAGATCCCGAGCAGCCGGCGAACGCGGCTCCGACGCGACGACGGAGGAGGACGTGGCCATGTCGCTCGTGATGCTGCCTCCCCCGCGCCGCCCGACCGAGCCACGGACCGTCCCCCCTGCACCGCCCGACCGAGCCACGGACCGCCGCGCCCGCGCAGCCGCCGCCAGACCGCCACCGCGCAGCGTGCCTGCGCGCGCCACGGACCGAGCGAGAAGAACAGAGGAAGAGGAAAAAATGATGTGGGGCCCACGTGTAGGGTGGAAATAGAGGGCCTCCAGATCTAGGGGCTTTGAGTCAACATTTGGAGGCCTCCACAAATGGAGGCTTGTTTAGAGGCCCGGCTAGAGAAGGTTTTTTCCACATGAGAGACTAAAATAGGTATAGAGGCCCATTTGAGAGCTGGGGCAGAGTTGCTCTGAGATCCCGTCGACCGGCTTGGCTCCTCGTAATCCGGCAGGCCAGGATGCCTTTGCCTGCCACGCAGGTCAACAGTCCTTGCTTGCCCGGAGAAGAAGATAATTGAACGACGAAAGAAAAGTCAGTAATTGTAGTACTAACTCATAGTGAAAAAGGGAAAAAGAGGACAGTAGTAGAACGAGAGGATGCCGGCCCAGTGACTTTCACTTATTAGGCCGCAGAGAGTGGAAAAACTCAACAAAATCATCATCGAACCAAGCCAGCCCAGACAGATAGCAGCTGCTGGCCGGCTGGGTTTCTGGGCTTCTATTCTCTCACAAGGTTGATGGTCCATGTCGTGTAGTACATCAGCCCATCATGGTCCAACCAAGTCCAATCTCCTCAGCCCACATTGATCAAGCGAAAAACAAGGCCTGGTAACGAACGGGCCACAATTACTACTTCGAGCGAGGGCTGTACAGGTCCATATATATCAGCCCACGATGACAAATTTCCAAGGCCTCGTATATCAATCAGCTAGCCCAGCTCTCTCTATTCGTTCAGTCCAATAGGCAACAGCTAATAACTTGGTAAAATTATAAAGGAGAGAGATACTGCATTTTCGAATTGTAACAAGTTGCCCTAGAGTTGAATGCAATGAGAACATATAAGTGCTACGCATTGCATTAGAAGGATGCCTAAAACATCAAGTTTTATTATCTGACGATTGAAAACAATAAAATGGAGCTCGTTGTTTGGAGGCCTAAGAACAGCACTGACTGCTATAGACCAGTACCTTCTCCAAATGCGTAATTTACAGTTATTATTTACAGCACCGCCCAATCTAATCCATCACATGAGGTAATTTATATGGTACTATATACTAAGTCCTAGTGGGCCTTAAAATTGAAAAAAAATACACTTTTGCCACACTGTAAATTATAGGAGCACAAACCCTTCCAGTCACAGTTAGTTAATCGAACACAGGTACATGCCCCTTTTTCTATCTCGATGGTGTATCCTCATTCTCCCAATAATTCGAGCATGATTACCTCATGATATGCAGTAGTCCTAGCTCGCTAGCCACCACTACAGTACATGCTCCGTGCCCTACTCCTACAGTGAAGCTGCAGCAGCTAGCATCACTGCCACACTCTGCGAAAGCGTTGCATGGGAGGTCCTCATTCATGTAGCCGTGCAGGGGGCAGTTGGGACTCTGCCCGGAGCAGCGCGAGCGGCAGGCCCCGGACTAGGCGAGGAGCCTTGGTCAGACACGAGTCAGACCAAGCACTGTTCATGGCCGGCCCTACGGTGAGGTGACCCATCAATTCTACCCTTTCCTGCCTGGCTGCCTTGCATTGTTTCCTGCGGTGGTGGCGTGGTCGTAGTTGTGGTCTCTGCTCCTTCCCCATGCAATGCAGAGCTTCCTCTCCCTTCTTGATTGCTGTGATCATCTCTCTCTCTCTCTCTCTGCGTGCAGACATGTGGGGACTGCAACGCAAGGTTACGCAGCGCGAGAACAGGAAGCCGGCACCCAAAAGGAGGTGCAGTGGAGGACTGGGGCGGGTGTGGTCAACAAACGAATCCTGTATACGTAGCTCATGCATTCAATCTGATGTGGACATCTGCGTACTTGGCTTCATAAACTTTAGGAGTATCTTCTGAAGATGATGCGTGTGCTTTCCTTTGCTGTCGAGGCTCCAAGCGCGTTAGATCACCGCGTATTATTCAGACTTTCAGAGCATCCTAGTCCAGTCAGCCCAAAGTGGAGAATGCTGATCGATCGAATGCCCTTCCAATTAAACAAGTACTACATGCCTGATCAAATCAAACCTCCCTGTATGGAAATAGTCATCGAGCTTGTGTGTATTACTGCGAAACATTCGGGACCTGACCTTGGATTTTATATGGACACATAACCGTGTTTAGATCCAAAATGAAATTTTTTTGAAATGAAATCTTTTCGCTTTTTAAGTATTAAACATAGACTAATCACAAAACTAATTACAAATTCCGTCCGTAAATCGCGAGACGAATCTATTAAGAGTAATTAATCGGTTATTAGCAATTTATTGTCTAATCATGAACTAATTAGACTCATCAGATTCGTCTTACGATTTACTACTTGAGGTGTATAAGCGTATCTCAGTGTTGGATCTTGGGTCTTTGTAATTCCATACATGAGTGTAACAATGAAGTTCTTCTCCATTATTGAAGAAGTGGTCACGAGTTCGTGTATTTCTTCTCTATTGTTGAAGAACAAGAGCCGAAGAATAGCCTTTAGCACCGGTTGGAATACCCGGTGTTAAAGGAGGGTTTCCAACCAATGCTAACGCCAGTAGTGTGTCATGCATGTATCTAAACATTTATTTTGGATTTTAGATTTTAGTTCTAAACACGGTCATGCTGCTTGCTGCATGGCATTGGCACGGGTTCTGCAAACTGCGAAGGCACTCGATCGGTCAGCCATCTGATCCCAGCACGCAGCTGTGCCTGTGCGACTGCATCTGCACACACGGGCTGTGGCTGTGGCCGGAAACAATGCAAGCAGCTAGCAGCAAACACGGGTGATCGATCGACATGTCCACGCCTGGACTTGTGGCTGGCCTTTCTGAAGATCGAGGTGTCTGTCAGTCAGTCAGCTGCAGTACGTAGCTAGCGTCTCGATCTCGCAGTGTTGCGCATCGTCCGGTGGTCAGCGTCGGAAGCCGACGGAATGCCGGCCGGCGCGGTCTTCCTCACCGTCGCGCGTCAAGGGTTACCGTACCGTCTACGTGCTGCATATGCCACGTGGAGTAGTTCCAGCTGTAGTAGCGCTACTCCTGACATACGTCTCCGCACGGCAAAGTCCCTTCACCTTTTAATTCCCAAAAAGAGAAGCTGGTTCATCACATTTATACAGTCAAGTAAAAAACACAATAAATATTTATACTGAGTAAAGTAGGAAAACCGGCCTCCCATCTGCTAGCCTGCATCAGAATAGTAATTGACACCTTTATCTTTTACTATACAGGATCTCCCTAACAATAAATATTTATACTGAGTAAAGTAGGAAAACACAACTAGGTTTGCGAACAAAGCTCGACAATATTCACTACAATTTTTTTTTCCCCAAACAGAGCAAAGGGTAAAGAACTACCATAACTATGGGAACCAATACGTGTATTGGAAATTATGCCGTTGCTGATTTGAGAAATTTGTTGAAAAAATGTAACTATATACAATAAAATTGCTGAACAATTTGATTTAAAAAAATTAAAAAGCACTAGAACTATTAGCCACCCATGAAACAGTAGTTGTGAAAAATTGCATATCTTGTAGTGATTGCATTGTCACCGGGACGCGGTACTAATATTTGCAAAGTAAACAAACTGTCAAACAATTTAAGTCGAAGTTGCCAATTATTTGAAGATGGAGGTAGCTACACACGGTTTCAAGGCCCCTTTTCTGTAGTTCACTCCATCATGCGCTTAAAGTTACAAGTCTAGAAGGTTCATCTCTCTGTAACTAGCACTACATTGTTCTGTGTAGCTAGCTTCTGGTCTCTGCACAGACATTGCAGTCATAAATTTCTAATTAATTGATGGATTATGATTTGAATTCAATTGGAAAGTGGTACATATAGTTTATGTGTCTTGTGCCGACAAAATGGTATCTCGCATGTCATGACCAACTTGAATAAAAATTGGTGGGTTGGATTGGGACATAAATACGCACCGTTCTACTTAGCTCAAACAATAACTCAGCCAACTCCAATGCGCCACTCAACTCAAACAGACAACGTAGTCGATTGGATTGGAACATCAACACAAACCGGTGCACCCGCAAAAGGCTGCACCAACACCACCATTAAGAACTTTTTTCTTTTTCATTTTTTTAGAGAGAAAAAGAAGAAAATAAAAAGAGAAGAAAAGTCGTGAGCCGAACCACGTGCCATAGAATGATGGAGATCGCCTTCATTCAAGTGTTTTACTTTCTCTTAGTCACGGGTTGAACTACCAAGATAAGGGCGTGTTTAGTTACCGGTAAAAGTTTTTCGCGAAAGGTCACATCAAGCGAAATTTACTATTTAGGAGTTGTAGTGTAGACTACTAATAAAACAAATTACGGATCTAGCTTACTCATCATGAGACAATCTAATTTGCTCATATTGATACTTCATGCATATAAGATTATCTTGATGTACATTTTGATGAAAAGCTTTGAGGGGATTTTTTTGAAAATCACACGGTAGAGACGCAGACGCTCACAAACACGCACGCACACTCGTCCATTCGAACACACGCGTGCAACCCTACTCCTATGAGCACTTCCGAAAGACTGAGCCGGTAATCCTTGAGATTGACGAAGTACCACTGACGCCTCGCTGTCGACGGGCACGTCGCCTACCACTGAAAGAATAACGCCGGTTAAATCTCAAAATAAATTCAGAAAAATGCAAATACTAGTGCTAAATCAAGGACTTAAATCTTGATGGGCAGGTTGCACGAGAAGGATCCTTACTAGTTAAACTACGCTCAATTCGCAGTTTCAGAGGGGATTTAAACACGCCGTGAGGATCGTAGTGATCCAGAACTACGTGCAGCATATATAACTACTTCCTTCGCAATCGCTATAGGCCATGTTTCGCGAAATTTTTTTCGAGTATGTTTGCTCACATGCATGGCATATTAAATGTAGTCGAAAAAAATAACCCATTATATGGATAGAGTGTATTTCGCGAGACGAATCTAATGAGCCTAGTTAGGTCGTGATTAGACAATAAATTGCTACAAACATGTGCTAATGACGGATTAATTAGACTCATTAGGTTCGTCTTGCGATGAACTGACATAATCTGTAATTAGTTTTGTAATTAGTCTATATTTAATACTTCAAATGTGTGCCCGACATACTGTAATTTTTTTTCGCGAAACATCTAAACGCGGCCATAGTACGTGACATGACACATTGACCCATGCCGCTTCATACTGTGTTTAATGCATGCAGCTCGATCAACTCCTCGCGGTTCCCGAAACCAGACCGGCCGCTTCATTTACGGAGGGGATGAATGGGAATTGAAAGAAGAGGGAGAGGAATTGAAGGAAAGCATGCACGTTCCTCACAGTTTAATTTTTCTCTGCGGCGATGGGACAGACATCTGAACTCTGAAGATAGGACCTTTTTTGCTCTCTCTCCTTAGATTCTCCTTAGATGATCTTGCTGACTAGGTATATCAATCTGTTCAATGGTCAATATGTTTGTTGAAAGGGAGAAATTTGAAAATGATCTATTGGTAAGTTTGCCTATTTTTCGTAGCCTAACCGAATCAGTGCAGTACTTTTTTGTTTTTTCAGACATTTTCAGGAGCAGTAAGCATACATTGCAACGGTTGCTGATCGCCTTATCTCATCACGAACTAAAGCTAAGCTCGCCACAAACAGAGCAGATCGAGGTCATACAATGCATTGGCATGTGACTGATGCAGGAGAAAGCAACAGCACAGGTCGCCCTCTTTTCTCCTTTGTGCTGCTCCAAAAAAGCTACCCCCTTTAACAGATTAGCTAGATCGTCCTAAACGCTAACAACAACTCCATTACACACTGCAGAGAGATATGAGAGCTGCTTTCGATCGCGATCAGTCTCTACCACCCTAGCTGCTCCTGCTCCTACCTTTAATTCCCCTCCCTCCTTTTGCTGCTCCCTGTCCATGGCCTCCTTTTAACAGTGAAAGATGCATGATGCCCCCTCTTTGGGACCATGCATCCATCTTAACACGATCCATGGACAAGCAAAGCACCACCCTAGCTATAGCTAATCCTTGTCGGTGACGAAGATGATGCTCAGTTTGGCCGGTTCTGTGAGCGCCCCAGGGTGAACTCGAGGTTGAGCTCGCTGGTGCTGGACGTCGTCTCCGACACGCAGGAGTTCATGTCCGAGAGGATCTCCAGGCTCTTGGACTGCATCTGCTCCTGCAAAACACAAATAATGTGATATAATTTTTTTTTTGTTTAGATGGCCTCATCTTATCTAGGTGTAATGGAGTTGAATGTTCTTGCATTGTGTGTGTGTCTTATATCTACCTTGAGAGAATGCATGCTCCCAGTGTTGGACTCGCTTGGGAAGCCGGCCCAGTCCTCCCTGTAGACAGTACAAAGTCACCAACAGGCACGGAGCTCGGTTAGTACAGATGCGTCACAAGTAACTGTAACTAATAGTACAGTGTATAAAAGTGCTGAAAACTGTAACACTGCAAGTAACTGTAACACTGTAACCGTAGCGTACGAAATTGTTGTATTGCTAGGGCAGTTATACTTCTACTACTATCTTATTAGTGACAGGAGTGACATATTTGTACCATCAAACCAAAACAATTGGATGGGATATTATACAAATAATGTACCGGATACTTGCACATATAGATTAACTAGTATATCTTTATGATGAACTGCATGCACGCTACACTATACTGACAAAAAGGCCAGGCATACATAATGAGGCCATAATTGAGGCAGGCAGGCAGTATACAGATGCCTACAAGGTGATCCATGTCAAAAGGCTTGCTGCTGGTCTCCATGAAGTAGGGCACTTTTCTGAGCTCATCATATTTATTGGGAACTGATTCTTAGGAGAGATATGTGTGCATGTGGGTAAAAGAGGCTTCCCCCTTTTCATGACCTAATAAAGCTACTAAATTAAAGCACCCAATCCAAGCCCAAGAGATGATTGACAGTGTGTATATAAGGTGACATCAGGCAAAAGTTGTTGATCCATTGTTTAATCCTACTTTTACTCCCTTCTCATGCACCCTAGGATTAAGCATAGAAGTATACACAAGCTTTAGCTCTAGTGACCATATATGCACCTTGATGAGCTATTCCAGAGGGCACCATGAGCACCGGTGCTGCTCCCATGATCGTTACAGGCAGCTAACCTTCCATGCCGATCCGCGGCCCCCGAGTCCGGCCTGCCGCCGCCGCCATAGCCGTGCAGGTCGAGCGAGTTGTCGTCGCAGATCTCGCCGGCCGACCCGTTCTCGAACCCATCAGCTTGATCTGCAGGACCCATGCAAAATAAAGGAGAGACAATTAGGCGACAAGCATAAGATTAGCATAGGTACTCGGCATATCCCACAAAGAATGGAACACAAGTGATGGTGAAGATGAGTAGCTGATCGGTAATGTGAAGTGGGAATAAAACGGAAGGCTGGAGCGTCAGGCTATCACTCATGTCATGTTAGCATCGATTCTAAAGCGTGCGAGCAAAGCATAAATCTAGCTTGTACTATTCACCTGACGAAGCTGCCGGCCTTTCGGTGTTCTTCACGGTCCTGTACATCTGCAGAGGCGAGGGAGAAACATGGCAAAAGATCAGTTTAGAGCCAGGCAAAGCACATCTATCTCTATACTACCTATCTAGCTATATCATCTATGAAGGAAAGGCATGAAGCAATGCAACTTGTACTACAAATCTGGAATCTTTGGCAAATCATAAGATTTGCGTTTTCAGGAACACCATGCATGAGCTGCAAGATTTGATTTGACAGCTAGAGGCAGAAATCAACAACAAGGAAAAAGAGCAGCTAGAAAGAAACCCCATTCACATTGGCAGACAGACAGCAGACATTGTTAAAGTAACTATCATGTGTGATTCATGTGTGCGTGACGGTGGTATATACAACTATACATACACTAGAGGAAAGAGTGTCATAGCTTGGTGGCCTAGATGTGTGAAACCTGCATTCTTCTTTTTACATATGATCGGAGCTGAAATACTTGACCTAGCAAATGAGCAGCGGTACTTTCCATGGTTTAAAAGGTAATATGATGCAGCAGTATACATGAAGGAGGAAGAAGACACTACAGGGAGTTGTATCGTATACTGTTCAGACTTTAGCCCCATCTAGCCATCTCTCTCTCCATCCCTTTGCTGCTATGTCTTTCTTCCCCTTTGATGCATCGCCTGTTGCATGGACACACACGCACTACAGCATCGAGCAGTGTGTACTGTGCAATAGGCTAGCTAGCGGTAGCAGCAGGCCAACAGGCAGTCTAGCACTGCCGTGGCAGCAAAACTCCAAGACCCAGGAGGGCGAGAACAGATCCCCATATGCGTGCATGTTTTTGTGTAACTTGTTTCTACCCTTCCATCCCTTCTTCACCCCCACACGGTTAATCCTAGCTATCAAGTGATCCCTAGTTCCCTACTAGTACACTTCAAAATTTCAAGGGCAAGATTTGCCAGGAGGATTTACCTGCAAGTGAGACTTGACATGAGCCAGGGTTAGATCCTTCACGTCCATGAGCTCAAGAACCGACTTCGGCGTCGCCCCTGGTAGTTTATCAACATCAGAAACACGCAATCAGATCATTCGCTGATGGGGGCAGTGAGTCATTTAGAAATAAGGAACGGATCAAGAACAAGGGATCACAATGGAAAAATTAAACTAGTCAAGAAGACAAGACATGGAGGAGCTCTAGGCTCTAGCAGGGTATAGCTACTAAAGACAAGAGCACAAATGCATGTACGGTGCATGAAGAAAAGGGAAGGGGAAGGAGAACGTACGGTCGTGGCCGCCGAGGAGCTCGACGGCGTGGACGAAGCGGGCGTGGAGCGTGGACGTCCACCGCATCCGGGGCGCCCTGGCGGCGCGCTTCGCCGGCGGGAACCCGGCGAGCCGCGCGCCGGCGCCGCCGATGCCGCACCCGGCTGCGGCGGCGCGGCGCCAGGCGGCGGCCGCCCCCGCCGCCGCGACGTGGCACGGCTCGCAGAAGCACGGCCCCCCCGCCGCCGCGTGCGGCGGGAACGCCGCCGGCGACGGGTGGTGCTGGTACAGCGGCACGCCGCGGATTGGCCGGAGCACGGCGGCGGCGTCGGGGTGGTAGTACAGCCCGGCCGCGCCGGCAGCGGCGGCGCTGGCGGGCATGGGTAGCTGGACAGGCAGAGGCATGGGCATGGGAAGCTGCAGCGACGACGGCGCCATGGCCGCCGCCGGGTTGCCGGCGCCGGCGCCTGCCGCGGCGAAGAACCTGGCGTTGAAGGCGGCGGCGGCGTGGTGGTGGTGGTCGTGCGGCGAGGCGGCGGTGGGGAGGCCGATCTGGAGGGAGAGATCCGGCTGGGAAGGGAAGAGCTCCATCGATCTCACACTCTCCGCAGTGGATGGAGCTTGGTTGGGGTTCTGTGCTGCTGCTACACTTGTGAGTGATAAAGAGGGCTCTCTTTCTCCTTTCCCTCTCTCTCGTTTCTTTGTTTGTGCAACTTGTGGAGGCTTGAGCTAGAGGGGATGGCCGGGATACTCTCCCTTTTCTAGTGAGTGGGGGAGAGAGAGAGACAAAAGGGCAAAATTGTAAAAGCAGAGAGGCAGAGAGAGAGAGAGAGATGGGCAAAGTGTAGTTTACTATGAAGGGGGGTGGATGATGAGTTAATGATGGGAGGCAGGGGTAGACCTGAGCAGCAACACCCCTGTTGGGCATGGCGACACAGAGGTCAGGTCCGGATTTCTTGAGAGAAGAACATGGCACACTCTCTCTCACACCTCTCTCTCTCTCTCTAGGACAGAGCGAGATGGAAGGAGATGACAGTTTGAATGGAAGGGCTCCTGCTGTCTTTTCGAAAAAAAAAAAGTTTGAATGGAAGGGGCAGGGCAGATTGCTGGAATTTGCTTGCTTAAGGAAGGGGGTAAAGAGATATTCCAATCCGCCACTTTTACATTTGCATGGGGGCGGCAGCTTGCATGCATGAGCAAAAGGCCTTTTGCATGAGAGCTTGATGGAGATACTAGCTGCTAAATGCTGTGTGTGTCTAGTTGGGTTGTTGGCACATGTTTTTCTTGCTAGGGGCCCATATTCATCTTCATGCAAACTTCTTTGGGCAAATGATGATCAGTACAAAACCTGGAGGTGGTATGTGCTTCATCATAACATGGAGCTGGTTGGGTTATTTCTGTCACAAGGAGCCTTTTCTCCCTTTGAACTGTTTGCAGCCATGCGTATGTTTGCAATCGGTGGAGCACAACAAAAACATGACTTTGCTTCAGCGGCTTGTATGTCCTGCTTTTCAGGGTGATGAACTCCAGCTGGGTTGCAGGGTTTGTGTACGTACTCCCTCCGGTGTAGTATTATAAGTCGTTTAGGACAGCGACGCGGTCACCAAAGCAAAACTTTGACTCCTTTTTTCTATAAAAATATTTCTTGAATAGTTATATATGTACATTTTTATGAAAGTAATTTTCAAGACCAATCTATTTATGTGATTTTCACATTTCCAAACTCAATGACTTAAATGTTATTCATGATTTATATTCCCAATGTTTGACTCAAACCTTGTCCAAAACGACTTCTAATACTAAACCGGAGGGAGTACGTGTTATCTCACTCTCTTGCATCGTCCTTGGCAATGTTGAGCGTCAATATGCTTAGCAATTTTAGGCAAATTGAGAGTTAGGGGGTGTTTAAATTAGTGAAAAGACGATGAAAAGGTGAAATTGTTTGTATTGGGCCATGTGCACATAGGAAAAAGAGGATGAACTGATACGGTTCTCTAGGTAAAAACTTTTTGCACTTTTTTGCATCCAAACACGCCCTTACTGTTGTTGTTTTCAAAACCTCAAATTACGCTCTTCTTCATCCTTAGTCCAACCTAGTCTCACCTTGCACACATTATATGCTAGGGTGCTCTTTGCTGGAGCACTTACCGTTAGAGTTGATCTCCACCGGCTCGGTCCAACAACCGAGTCAAGGCCCTATCTTGCACCCTAATCATGGGCTCACAACCAACTCATAGTTGCGGGCCTGTCGCACAACGCTGTAAAATGGATGTGGGAGCTGGGGCACACAATACGATATTTGCCGTGCCCACCAGACCCACCTTAAGAACCCTAGACCTGATCTGGTCGAGCGCTGAAGTGACAGGAAGCATCGCCGCCCCTGCGCTACCCCACCGATGTCCACAACACCGCATCTACATCCTCTTCAGCCGACACACTCCGGCCACGCCATCGTCGTCGACCTCGGCAACATCGACACTGCCACCTCCACCATCAAGCCCAACAATTGAACTCGTCCCCCTCCCCCCTCGCTCGCATTTCACTGTTGTTTATCCTGAAGTTCATGTAAAGGACCCTTTGATCTACTACTAGAGGCCCTTCTATTTCCATCACTTACCACAACCACCTTATCACTATCGCCTCCGCTCCAACACTCTTCCACAACATCAATGCGCAACATTATACTTATACCTGGTTTTAATGGCAAATCAAACGTTACCTTATTCATGAAAGTTTGATTGTGAGCACAAATCTAGGGATATTCTAGGGTTCATCTTGAAAATTAAACCTTAGCCTCACAATTTTACCACTAAGAGAATCTCTATGAAGGCCTCATATTATATATCTCACCAATACATCTGGGTAATGTGTAAAGGTACTTGCAACCTCTGGTGAAGACCGGGAGTAAACTCATAAAGACTTGGAGTTCCACGATGGCATGCCCAAATCGACTGTATGCGTATGACGGAGGGAGAGAACTATGTTTGTTATTCACTAATAAAATTCTCATGTGGAAGCTTGATTGTGGTCGTTTTGTCCTTAAGATCTGGTGTAACATCCACCGCTCTATTTAACAGTGCTCTAGCTCTCTCCACATGTGTAGAGTCAAAGAATAGGGTGCATTGGCCCCCCTACCTCTACTATGCAATTAATCATATCAGTCCTCAATTGTGTCGTAGTTAAATCAATCTAAGGCTGATGCTCTCTCTAATCAAACCAGAATACCAGAGTTAAGTGATCCTAACCCTAACCTGATCAAACTTTAAGATTAGGAAGTATAAATGCGTAACATGTTGTGTTCAAAATGATGGGAGCATATAAAATACAGGAGAAAAATGATCAAATGAGTACGTACGTACAGCTTAAAGGATGCAGAAGCACGTACCCACCGTGCCTGTCCACAATTATGTCTCTACTATTCAAAGACTCTAAAAAGATCGTCAAACATGCAATTCAATAAATTCAGTATTATAATAGCAGTCCCAACCCATAGTGTCTATAGGTAGTTTCTATGTCGCCACATAAGCAAGAAATCACTATAGAAACTACACTCCACAACCTATGATTTCTTGATGTGGAGTTTTAATAAATGCATCATCTCTCATCTCTACCAATCATAGTTGTTCTCCATCCATCACGAAGAAACCATTATCTCCCAATGCAACATTTGATATATAGTGTCTAGTGCATAGGTTCACGTGTAGAAATTGGGTCTCATGCAAGACCTAGTTTCTTCCTCTCTCTGCTCTCTTTCTTATTTAATATAGTGCCACCTGAGCTAAAAGTCCTATGTGACAATCTAATTAATGCTATGGAAACCATCCTAGTTGGAGGGTTGGGACTGCCCTAAATTACTAGTCGTGGCAGTAGCAGATTTTAAGGCGTTCACTGTATTTGCCGGACCGGACTAGAATGCCATGGTATTCACAAGTGCAACCGGCCGGCCTGTCAGCAATACTCTGGTCCTACAGCACATTGAATGTTGTACATGTATGACACTTGAATACGCCACTCTAATCTGCTGTTCCAATTCATAGCGGGCATCAGACAAAACAGCACGGACACACCACCCGGTTCTTCCTCCTGCATCTCTCTCTCTCTCCATACACAGCTAGAGAGAGACTGAAGCAGTACGTATACTGGCAGTAGTATAGTACGTACTCCTTGAATGCATGCATGGTGCGTGCCTGTGGATAGGAAAACCCATAGCCTTGAATGCGATGGGAAACTTTTTGGTTGGGTTCGTTGGAATTGCTGCTTGGCAAGACTCGCCCGATATTTTTTACGTTTTCATTTGACAACAAGAGCTTCTCCACTGTAGTTGAGGCTAGCGGCTAGTACAGCTAGACGAGACTGCCTGCCCGGCCTGCTCTCTCTGCTGCCGTGTGAGGTCACTCGAGGTCACCTCACCTCGGCGGAAATTCAATTGGAAATGCCACCCTACGGTCAAAGGAACTTTCCGCTACCCTATCACCGTTTACAATGACACGAGAAAACAACAAAGCACGTACTCCCATCCTCCGTGCTACTACTACTCGTAGCATTCTTGAATTCTTCAGTTCCTCTGCAACACGCACGGCTGATATGTCTTTCACAAAACAATGCTACTCACACAGTGTTTATGTGGAATCCATCTCATTATTGTGTTATAGGAGTACTGATTTCTGAAACAGCGTTAGCATACACCTTATCGTCAGTATCAGTAGTCACTAGAGCTTAAATGTTGGAGAGAGAAAAAAAGATAGCAAAAATATAAAATTAATCATGCCAGCATCATTGTGGCCGGGAACAGGGAACACGGCCCCAGGCCCCAGCAAGACGGTAAAAGGACACGGGGTAGTACCTCTCGAGGTGCCTAATCACCAATTCCCATCCTTGGAAACACAAGCAGGCCGAGAAAAGACAGGATGCCGCAGCTGATCTGATCGATGTGCTCAAGTCATGCCCTGCAATGCTGCATGGAAGAACGCGGCAGCAACGGACGGCAATGGCATCTCCTCCTCTTCCTCCTCCTCCCATGCAAGTCTCCCATGGAATTAATGGCAGTCCACCTCGGGAACCGCGCGCCCGTCTCACCCTGCAGTGCAGGGGCATGACCTCCCCTCCTCCCTGCGCCGGAGCCGTGGCTCAATGGCTGGGCGGCGACTTGTTAATTTCTGCATCTGCAGCAGCAGCAGCATGCAGAGCTGCTGACCTCCTCCTTCTTGAACCCCTCGCTGACACCGCAACTTCAGGGTCGATTTGTCAGTGCTCCTCGTAAACTAAGCACGCCCAAAATTAAACCTCTAGCTAATAAGCTAGCTGCTGACAGTATGTACGCCCTGGGCAAGTAAATTACAGTGGTCGTCGGCTATGGCATGGGCGAGAGATGAGATCGGCAGGGCACGTGAGGGCTCAGGGTTCAGATGATTCGAAATGCTAGATTATACATATATATAAATTATGTAACTACTGGCCTGCCGCTGTACTTTATTGTTGTTGCACTGGAATAGACGGTCGATGACGATCAAATTGTACTAGGGCTTGCTCTAAGTGTGCTTTGTCTATTGTTAACACTGGCTCCAACGTACCACTGTTCAGTAGTGCTCCAGTCCCGTGTGGTGCCAGGTCTACTCCGTAGAACAAAGGCATATTCTGGCAGTTGTCACCTTTTGACTTCTCGCTTACCAAGGCTGCATCTTTAGAATTTTGTAGCTAGCGCATTTCGAGCTTGATGCGTGAGAGATCATTTGCACAATTGCACTGCATCGGTGATGTTCTTTTTTCTTACAAAAGATATATGCCTAAAAGGCTAAGGGCCCGTTTGTTTCATCAGAATTTTAAAAGGAATTAAAATCTAAGTAATAATCACTCTATTATATCTATAGGGTGAGAGATAAAAAGATAGGATCGCTCTATTATATCTATAGGGCGAGAGATAAAAAGATAGGCTTATTTATAGGTGGGAGATAATATGATAGTATGAATTCCAATTCCTCTAAGTTCCAACCAAACAAACAGGGCCCTAAATGTTTCTTTTTTTTAGGAATCAGGAGGGGTTACCCCCTGCTGGGCTAAATGTATTTGTTGCCCTTCAAATCAAAATGAATTCTCAGTAGTAGAAGTAACTTATTGCTGGAAAAAGGTGGTAGGAAATCTGAGAGTAGACTGAACAAGAAGATTATATCAACATCAGAACAAACTACAAAGTACCCTATTCAGTGATTTGGGGACTTGCTTGTTTGATATCATTGTAGCCTTTTTTGAGGTCATGAGTGACACTTTACCCTCTCTTGTCTTGTTGTGACGGTATGTGTAGAGAGGGCCAGCAGGGACAGGCCACTCACACTGTCACACATACATCCATTGTTCGCACTGTGGTACGTGATGCATGGACCAATGTCAACTCCCCAATTCCCAGAAAGGTCCCATCTTCTCTTCCTTCCCCTCTCTTCATGTGTGCCTTCCCTTGGTTCTTTGCTGCCTCCATGCATTAAGATAATGCAAGTTGATTAGCACTAATACCAGCACCCATTCTGTCCTCTTCTCTACCCTATAATATACTCCGTACACATTAACAAAGGGATATAGACATTTCAGCCTAGAAGCAAGGAAGGTTTGGTAGGGCTGCATGCTGACCACTGCAGCCAGCAGAGAATGGAGACTTCACTGGGAGATCGATCACTAGTGCGCTTGCGCATGTGTGTGTGTGTGAGAGACCTTTGGCTTTGGGCTTTGGCAACCTCGATGAGGAATCTACCTAGGTTAAGACAAGATATGATAAGATATTCATATAATTAAAAAGTTGGAGGAAGAAAGGAAGGATCCAAGTTCCTGACCGAACTGTGAGCATGGAGAGTTGGTGGAATGGTTCTCTGATAGGTTTGCCCAACAACATCAAGAGAGACAAAGCTACTGTGATGATCTATACAACTTGGAATATTTGGAAAGAGCGTAACCGAAGAATCTTTGAAGGAACCGCAGCAACGCCGCCAAGAATTCTTGCCTTAATCAAGGAAGAAATGAAGATAAGGACCATCGCCGTGAATGAGCCTCCATCTGTAGTTTAAATGCATACGACACTAGAGTCGAGTGTGAATTATCCAGTCTTATGTAATAACAACCTTTGTAAGAACCGAATTTCTTCCTCTACTTATATGACATAGCAGTGCTCCTGCTCTTCCTTTCAAAAAAAAAAAAAAAAAAAAAGAATCTGCTGGGTGTGTGTAGGTCTTACTGTGACTGCTATGTGCATGTGGAGATCCATGCACGAGCATTGATCAGAGCTCACGTGATGTCGCTATTTAATACGGCCGGCCTCTGGATCTTTGTCTCTCATCAACTTGTCACTAACAATATCGTACATATACCATTCTTTCGATCTCCTGCTTGACCATCCTTCCAAATGGTGTGCAGAAATCTGCAGCGAGAATGCGAGATCACTGCTTATCACCTAGATGTGTGCATGTGCATACAGTTAGTGTTTAGAATTAGATGTCTGTAAGTGTTCAGAAAAAAAGAAGAAGATAGGAGTGGACACGTACTCCACGAGATGTCGTCCATGGACTGCACAGACCACGTACAGTGTACATTTTTTTTCTTTTAGGAAGTGATTAGGAAGGAGACATGCCCAAAGAATAACTAGAAGAAGTGGCACCGTTCATGCTGAATGCAGAGTTGACTTTGGGATTATTATTGGTCATTTGCTGCTGCGCTCGATGCAAGATAGCTAGAGAGGGTAATAACACTGGAGAATAACTTACTTGCACTAGATCCAGCTAGAGACAAGGCACAGTGTACCACACAACGTACCAGTACCAATTACCAACAAGGACATTTCACATACAACTACTGTTATGGAGGATACAAGAAAACAAGCGACAACACTGTTCTAGAGAGTTGTCAAACTTGTCATTGCTGTAGTCAAGGAATATGTAATGTTAGAAAACCGTGGACATTTTTTTTTAGAAAAAGAAAACCGGCCCATAGCCAAGGGTAGGCAGCACACTCATTAAGGAAACTGGGTGATTCTTCGCGCGTTACTGCGGGATTTGAAAGTTTTTTTTATAAACTACTATTGTGGTTGATTAGTAGCTCATAAAAATAATGCACTTGTAGAGTTGTCCGAAGAGCCATATGAGCTATCTTTTGATAATAATTATAAACTTTTACATTACTTTTGAATAGATAAGAAAGAAAATAAGATATATATATATCTAATGAATAGAAAATGCGCACAAAGTTGGTCGGATAATTAGAATAATCCAGAATTCAAGATGATGTGCACCACATAAGTGAGAAATAGAAATTAATGCATCTTAGTTGGATATTAATGCATCTTAGTGGGAGGTGAGGGTTGAGAGAAATTCTTAGTGAGGATCTCCTGTATAAGTTATCTATATACTATAAAGGACGGCGAAATTTTCGTACCAAATCTTACATGTTACTCTTACCCTTCCAACACCATTGGATTTTACGATGACGATCGAACGCTCTAGATTAATCTAAAGAGTCCAAGTTGACTACATTACTCTTACATTATCGCATTTTAGGATGATGGGACGCTCTAGATTAACGTAAAGAGTCCAAGTTGACTGCATCGTTAATTTTATAATTTTTAAAATACGTGCCTGCCCTTCTGCTAGTATAGACAGATGCATGACATCGACACGTGATATTTGTTAGTGTTGTTCGGCTAATGTTTTCTACATCTACGTGGGGGCAATGGCTACAGGTGCTCGATCCTCCAAGTGAATAGCAGAAACATGGCATGATGTACCACCACCCTCTTGTCATGAGCCTACTAATAACTGCCTAAGTTGTCTCACCATTACAACGATTGTGCCCTGATGATATACCTATACCACGTGTGGAGATACAAAGCATTGATTAAAAACTCTGTAACCACCAATTACAACTTGACGCCAATTTTACTTGTGCACGATTGTAACACAACATATTTCTATTAAAAATGTTTGACAGAAAATAAACTGACATCCACGAATACGACATGAACGCATGGCCCCTATCTCTCGATACATGCATATTGGCATATGCGACGTGTAAGATTACAACGAACAACGAACGATCCTAGCGAATTCGATCTAGTTCTATAGTTATTCCTCTGCTATTTTTTTGACTGGGCTCTGTTCACCGATTAGGATGCTTACAGAGTAGTAGGACACCAGCAACATGAAATAAAAGTCCAGTTCATTAGTTTCTTAAAGACCCAAAAGCTCGAGGCTTTCGGCCCACCTAGAGCGGCCCACTAGGCGGCCCTAGACTTTCCAGCTCAAAGGCCCAAGGCTTCTTTGTGCTTTTCTCTAGCTCGCCGGCATCGACTTTCCTTCCAGTCAACTGGTTGAATGAAGCTCACAAGTTGCACTTTGGCTTCGGGATCATATAAGAGCATCTCCAAGTTCCTGAAAAAATCACATCCAACAGCTCGTGTATCCCGTTTGGCATCGCTCCCGGCTTGCTATCCGCTCGCTTTTTTTCCCACGCGGTGCCCGCGTGCTATCCCATCGATGCCGCAGCGATTTCTCCGCTCCTGCGCCCGCGCCTCCCCTTCCCGCGCATCCACGGCCGCGCCTCTTGTTTTCCCGCGCATCCTCTTTCGCGCAACTCGTTTTCCCCAACCGAATCGCCTCCAGTCCTCGTTCCAAATCGCCGAGGTGCCAAATCGCCGCCGTCGAAGTCGCCATGTTCCGAGTGTCGCTTCCCCTAGGAATGTCGACCGCCGGGATCCACCTGGTGGGCTCAGGGTCATCTCCTGGCCGGATGCTCTTTGCAGGACTTGATGCAGACGCCAGGCCTGGAGAGAGAACGGAAGTCAACGATATGAGTCAAGGTAAAAATTCAATCTCTGTTTTAGTGTATCCTGGTGGTCTAGTTCACTGAGATGACGAGGTATTGTTGATGTTCTTGGTTAACGAATTTCGGATGCTGTGGTTCATCCATTCATGATTTGTGCTACCTTCATGTATCGATAGTCCTGGAATGTGTGGACATGTTCTGCTTATTGCGCTGCGAGGAGGATGAACAGTGAAGAAGCTAGTTAGTCTCATCCATATATGTACTTGTCTATTCATGATATTGCCAAATCTGTAGAAAATTGTTAGTAAATCTTAAAATCTGAACACTTGACATGTAGCTTAGGTTTGTGATGCTCGTTAATATAAAAATATGAAATGGTATGTCAGAGCTTGTTTCATGCCTAGAAAATAGCTTTGGTGTTTTTGGCTATGCCTGTCGTTGTCCGATCAAGTAATCATGCAGACTCCAGTAAAGTGCTTGGAAACAGCCATTCTATTTGAGCATAATTAATATGCTTAAAAAGAAGTATGTCCGATCAAGTAACCTATACAGAGGGAAAATTTAGTACCTAAAATATTCAGGGGCATTGCTTGGTGTGATAATTTTGCTTATAATTGTTGGAATCAATTTTAAAAGAAGAAGCAGATCGTCTGAATATTCACAGTTGCCGGCTATGTACACATTTTATTGCACAGGGTTTTGCTTCCTAGCACTAATTTAGTTTTACCTCAAACATCATGTAGCAGTTCCCATTTGTCATGGTCTTTGGGTGGCACTAGTAGCAGTTTCTATGATTAGGATATAGAAATTGAATGTGTACTTGCAGCAGTTTTGTTTTCAAGTGATGGCTAATGTTTCTTAGTTGAACTTCTGAAATGTGCCATCATGAATGTTATTAGTACTGTATGATCTCGTGTAGTAATTGCATTAGAGAAGTTATATAGACTGACATATGACCTAGATCTTTGATGGATGGCTGGCTGTTTTAAATTAGTTGCCTAGAAGTGGACAGATACCTTGGTCTTTGATGAATGGCTGCCTGTTTTAAATTACTTGCCTACAAGTGGACAGATACCTTGAACTTGATATGGCTGGCTGGCTATTTAATTTCTGCCACTATTTGAATTGCTGATGCTTGGTTCAGTGATACTCATATACACTAAATTCGTTTATTTTATCAGGAGATCTGAATTCAGGAACATATTTCACAAACCTACTAGGCGCTAATGTTGATAAGTCCCAGAATCTTTTGCCTAATACACAGACACCCATTGATCATGGTTCTGCTTCATCTAAAGGATCATAAGGAAGATCAAAAAATTTCACAGATGAGGAGGACAAACTTCTTGTGTCTGCTTGGCTAAATGTGGGCATGGATCTTATTCAACAACTGCTAGTAATAAGAAACAGAAGACAAAGGCAAACTCATCCCCATCAGCACTCATACCCGTGGCCTCACCTGCTACCGGTGGTGTGGTTGCAGCAACAGTAGCACCAGCAGAAGATGCTTCAAGAAGACCGGACGGAAAGAAGACAGAGAAAAAGAAGTTAAGCCAACGTTCGACCATCGAAGCATTGGACTATCTTGTGGCAAAGATGAAAGAAGCTGATGCTCAGAAAGATTTGAAGAAAGATGAGAGATGCAACAAGGCCTTTGCTCTACAGGGAGAAAAGATCAAGTTGGAGAGAGAGAAATTTGATTTTCAAAGGGAGCAAGAAGAGGAGAGGATTCTTACACTGGATTTGAGCAATATGACCTACAGACTGCAACAGTACTATGAAAAGCGTCAAGATGAGATTTTTGCAAGACGTTGTGGTTGCTAGACTACAATTATGCTATTGATGTTAGACTCTTTTGGTAGGGAAGTTGTTTTGGCCAAATTTAATTTTCTAACAAAATGGGCATTCCATAGCACACTGATAATCAGTTTTTTTTCTATTGATTTTCTTGTTATACACGGCAGTTAGTCCTACATTTCTGATTCATGTCTATTTTGTCCTTGATCAGGTATGGTGCCGTTATCTACATCACTTGGGTTCAGCTGTTGAATTCTTCGGCATCCCAAAAGGGCCACATACATCAGATGGTTGATAGTTCGATTCCTAGAACTTTGCTTCATATGCTTTGCTACATTTCTGCTTTGCTACATTTCTTGTGCATCCTGTAAGAGGCTATTCTGCAGTGTAGCTTCTAGTATTTGAACCTTGAAGGGTTGAACATATTTTATCATACAGTAGCTGTCATTTGAGGAATGTGATGTGAACGAATCACTGCTCTCAGTTGGGACAGGAGTATCTTCTGTTAAGATGTTTGGGCTCCTATTGTTTATCTGTCAGGTGCTCCTACAATGTGACAAACTTTGTGATTCGACGATGGAGTTGAAGTTAAATTACAATACAGTTTGCTCACAAATGTATATATTTGGGAAAATATAACTAGGAATGATTCAATATATAAATGGTGAAAGTATAATACAAATAATGGCTTCCAAACATAATTATTATCCTTGTCCTAAAAAAATTATTATTATCCTCACTAACAAAAATAAATATTAATCAAGAAAGTATAAATCTGGGTGGTTATTCCACAGGTGCTCGATCAAATCTGCCTGAAGTCGAGTGTGGGTTTGCTTATCCTTGATGTTCTTGTAATTCTGAATGAAAGCTGCAAGTTCTGGTGCTTCGGTATGTGATACTGTCACCTTTTCTCCCATGTCGTCATAGTCACAATCATAGTCATATGTGTACTCATCCCTCTCGTCTTCAACAATCATGTTATGCATTATGATGCAAGCCCTCATGATATATCCTAGCGATTCTTCATCCCACAAGCGAGCCAGCCCACAAACAATAGCAAAACGTGATTGTAGGACCCCAAATGTCCGTTCAACATCCTTTCTACAAGCTTCATGTGCCTTTGCAAAATATTTCTTTTTGTTACCTTGAGGCTCTGGAATAGTCTTCACAAAAGTAGCCCACAACAGATATATGTCATATGCTAGATAATAACCCATAGAATAATCATTGCCATCGATGTTAAAATTAACCTGTGGACCTTGTCCCTCAGCAAGCCTTGCAAATATAGGAGATCTTTGAAGCACATTGATATCATTGTGTGAGCCAGGCATACCAAAAAATGAATGCCATATCCAGAGATCTTTAGATGCAACCGCTTCAAGTATAATTGTTGGCTCCTTTTTATGTCCACGGTACATGCCATGCCATACAGTAGGACAATTTTTCCAGTTCCAATGCATACAATCTATAGACCCAAGCATTCCAAGGAAACCTCGGTTGGCTCCAATTGCCAGTAATCTGGCGGTATCCTCTTCGTTAGGCAATCTCATGTACTCCTCAAAAACTTCAACAACAGCTATGGTAAACTTTCTCAAAACTTCTAAAGCGGTACTCTCACCAATACGAATATACTCATCCAAAGCATCGGCCGCGACGCCATAAGCTAGCAGCCGAAATGCTTCCACAACCTTCTGGTGACAAGATAGTCCTAGGGTACCTGCCGCATTCCTCTTCTGCACAAAATATTCATCATGCTCCTCAATAGCTTTCATTATGCGCATGAATACATGTCGTTTCATCCGAAACCTATGTCATGAAACAATTAAAAAATTAGCTACATTTATAAAGCAAATCAGTAAAAATAAGGATATCATTGTAGGCACAAATACGAACCTGCGTCTAAAAATATTTGGTCCGAAAGTAGGTTTATCCGAGAAATAGTCTTCGTAAAGAAGGCCATGGTGTAATAGTCTTTCACGATCCACTGTATCATGTCGCTCGACGGAACCGATTCGGCCCGGATTATTAAGCGTGTCCTCAACTATTATGTGTGCAGCACCAGAGAAAACAGCTTTCCTCTCATCATCCGAAGAGCAGGAACCAATTGAAAGTGCATCTAGTCCCTTAAGTGGGTTTTGGTGAATTGAGTGACAAAACGATTAAAGGACTAACATGTCTTGTAAAGATTATGAGCAGGATTTAATTTGAATATTCATGATTCGTGTGTATTCATTGGTTGAATACATAAATGTTTGGCTCACAAAGGAAGAATTGATGGCTCTCATAGTAATATAATATGGTGTACAACAAGTAAGTGTGAAACATGAAAAGAGACTTGGTCTCTTAACCAAGTGAAGACTTGTTGACTCAAATGAGACATCATGATCAAGATTGGATAAATTTGAGAAATGCAAGTTAAGAAATACATGCTAGAGAAATGGTGGTATGGGACATCAAGACTCTATACACTTGGTGTATGACTTGCATTAGAAGACATGAATATATTGGATAATGTTCTATGGTCAAGGCAAATGGATGAATTTCATGAATGATACAAGTGTATATGTGGCTATATGTGAAGCATGGAAGAAAGGTTGGATTTCGGGATAGTGTTTCTAAGGACCAAGCAATGTGTGATCAAGTTGCGGCTTGAGTCATGGATTCTTTGCCAAGGGTGACGAAACTTTCTACGGATCAACTGGATGTTTCATGATCATATGTGGACTTCATATAAGCTAGTATCAATATCTATAGGAGAAAGGTGACTTGAACTAGAAGTGGATTTCATTCTATGTCAAAATTTCAAGTCACTAGCTCAAGTTGGTTTTTGCTCAAGCATAAGCAATGTGGACAGACCTCAAAGGAAGAAATGAGTATGTGCGGCACAATTGAAGGCATTCAAGCTCAACCAAGTAATTGGATTTTATATTTATTCTTGAGTATAGGTATGCCGTACTATCAAGAGGGATGTCACATTGAATATTTGACTTAACACCACATTAGTGCTCAAAACATAACCTAAGAGAGATAGCCTTGAGAGTTGAGAAGAATTTTGAGCAAGTGGGTGCTCACTGACCCAGGGCGGTTTAACCGCCCCTAGGGGCCGGTTTAACCGCCCCTGACCTCTGACAGCTCCAACGGCTAGTATTTTTGAACAGGCGGTTTAACCGGCCTCAGGGGGCGGTTTAACCGGCCATGACAAAACTTCAACGGCTAGTTTTTTGTTGGATGGGGTATTTATATCCCTTAGCCCTCTCCTTTGGGGGCTGCTGGTTCTGTGTGATTCCTAAGCCTTCTTGACACATTCTAACAGCAGAGGAGCTTCCCCCAATCACTCTTTGTGAGTTTGCTTGATTTGGTTGAAATATTTGAGTTGGGGTTGAGTGAAGCTTTTGGGTGTGAGCTTGAGAGCTTTGATAGCTCAGAGATCTTGTGAGAGCATTAGAGAGCAAAACCATAGCTTGAGCACTCGTGGTTAGTGTCAAAATCTCTTTGTGCATTTGTTACTCTTGGAGCTTGGCTCTAGACGGCTAGGCGTTGCCGGTGAGCTCCCATTCGTGTGGTGAGCGACCGGAAGTTTGTAAGGGCTGGTCTTGCCTCCTTCGTGGAAAAGGACCATCTTTAGTGAAGGGCTAAGGTGTGGCGTGTATACACCTTGGCGAGGTTACCTTGCGGGGTTCCTCAAACGGAGACTAGGAACCGCTGAACTTGCTTGGTGCTTGCAGCGGGTCCGAACTTCGGTAAACAAATCCTTGTGTCTCCCCTTCACTTTACCTGCTTATTTCTAGCTTTATATTTGCTTCCGCTTCGATCTACTTGGGTATACTCTATTTGTGTGCAGGAGCTTAAATATTCTGATCAGATATACCTGTACAAGAAGTACTCCAAGTGTGTTTGGTGCTAGAAAAGCAAGAGGGGGTTCTAGCTGTTCTTTGGGCAGTTCACTGCCTAGGGGCGGTTTAACCGCCTAGCAGGGGCGGTTTAACCGCCTGGAGCTGACAGCAGGCTGAGTATTGGTTTAGAAGTTAAAATTGGTCATCTCGCCTATTCACCCCCCTCTAGTCGACATCTAGATCCTTACACCAATCACTTCATCCATTACAAACTTATTGAAGTCATCATCTGAATCCATAGCGTACAGCGTTCTTGTCCAATACTCGATCGACCACTCAAGATATGTATCTACCTTATCAAAACAAGGATGATCAAAAATAGTATTTGCATGCTGAACCGATACAAAATACAGCCTAGCCCTACACGTACCTCAAATTCCAGTTCAGCCGGAGGATCGCTGTCCAATGGCGTCCAGACGGAGATCGAGTATTTAGAGTGTGAGAAAAAAAAAGAGGGCGGCGTAGATGCAGAGGAAAAACGATGGCAGCGTCGATGCAGGGGATTCAAGCGTACGGGTTCAGGGAAAAAATAGATGACGTGGACCCAAGTTTGAATATAGCCCACGTTTTAGCCCATCTCTTGAAGTACCTCATTAATTTAGGGGGTTTTCTATTTTTAAAAGGGGTACTACCACCATATTTAGCAAACTAAATAGGCCATCTGTTGAGGATGCTCTAATATCGCGCCTTAACTCTTAGGCGCCAAGAATTCCTAGCGACCACAACAACTCTCTCCATGTAATCCTATTATTACCTGACGCGTGTATCTATTATTCATTTTTTACCATACCACTCCTTCACGCTTCTATCACCGGCCCATTTTTTTTTTGTAGTATTGGTCCGTTCAGTATGGGCTGCTCCTCTTTTGGGCTTTGCTTTCCATGTCCACCGTCCGTGTGTCCCGTAAACATTTTCCTTTTGTGTCCTTTGCCGTCGGTGTCATTGGCTGTTTTCTCCTGGAGGCGAAGAAGAAGAAATCACCGGCCTCTAGAGGGAGTGAGATATTGTCCTCAAATCAAATTGCAACGCGTGTCAGAATTGAACGAAAAGGCCAATCAAGCTTACCATGGCACTAAATTGCTCCTACGTATATGTTGTGTGTGCCAGTAGAATTCCACATTGATATTTGCAACGTCTGTGTCCTGAGATGAAATCCACGGTCCGCGTGCTTTATGTCCGCACGTTAGTCGTCCGCCATTCCAAGCAGGGTTCATAGAACAGAGATTTTCACCCATCTGCAAAATAATCATAATATTCCTAATTATTGGCCGGAAGAAAGAGAAGTGCTCTCAGTGTAACACCCCGCCCCAAAATTACTTACGACCCAGCTCCTCACGTAAAAGGAGCACGTAGGCATAGCACTTCCATTACTCTTTCACGTAAAATGGTTAACCTAGAGGTGCTATATTTCAACACGGAGGCTTTTATAAACTGTGCCACCAGAACTAGACATATGGGCCACAACAAGCCAAAACCATAACACTAATGGGCCATGGTGTTACACTCAGAGCATCGATTCTAGTCCATGTCACTATGTTTGGCTACTAATTTAGAGTATTAAATATAAACTAAGTTAAAAATAATTACGTAAATTGAGATTAATTTGCAAAATGAATGTATTAAGTCTAATCAGTCTATGATTTGACAATGTGGTTCTGCAGTAAACACTTGTTAACGATGAGTCCATTAGACTTAATAGATTCGTCCCGCGAAGCAGTCCCGACTTTGCAATTAGTTTTATATAGTTATCTCATGTTTAATCCTCCTAATCAGTATCAAACATCAAATGTGGCAAATACTAAATTTTAGGCCGCGTTTAGTTTCGTGAAAAGGGGTGAAAACTTTATACATCGGTCTGCGTGCACAGAACGAGAAAGAAAATAAACTAGCACGGTTCTCTAGGTAAAAACTTTTTTGCGTTTTGTGTGGAACTAAACAAGTAGTCTTCGAATCTAAACATTCATTACTGTTACTGCTTTTGACGAATGGCTATATGGCACGTGGCTGCTGCCTCATGTTAATTCTTGGCTGCTTTTACATGAGTGTTGTCAGCAGTGTGTCTCACCAAGAAATCGAGTGAAGAATAAATGTCCCTATTCATCCACTCTCCCAATCAATAAACACTTTACTTTTTCTTGGTAACCTCATAAAGCCTCAATTGCACTAAACTGTCAAGATAATACACACAAGATTTAATTAGTACTATATGTTTGCTTTATTAAGTGATAACAAATAAATTGAAGACACGAGATTCAAGAACTATTAGACGGGCTGCACGTATTATAAAAAATTAGCATAAGGGCACTTGCCACAGACACATGTTTTAAAAAATTATTAAATTAATGATGTAGTCAACCTGAACTCATTAGATTAATCTAGAGCGTTCGATTATCATAAAATCCGACGGTGTAGGAGTAATGTAGTCAACTTGGACTCTTTAGATTAATCTAGAGCGTTCGATTGTCATCATAAAATCCGACGGTGTTGGAGGGGTAAGAGTAACCCTGGTACGAAAATTTCGTCGTCCTTTATAGTATAGATAAGTACATACATGTTTGATTTACAAACAGAGGGCATTACATGTGATTAAACTGAAGCAACGTGTCAATTTCGTTGATTCCAGAACAGACCATGACTGTCTAAATAGCAGAACCTAATTCTAATTGAGCATTTGCACTCCTGCTTCAAGCAACTAGAGACTGGACTAAGAGCCACTTGCGCTTGGTTCCCCATGTAGGCTTCGTCCTGGAGCAATATATGAGGCCTTTGTTCCAGAAGTAACGGTAGCAGCAGATGACGAGGTGGTAGACCATGCTTGTGTACTTGTGTGGACTGGGCGGGGGGCTCTTGACGATGTCTCCGTCGCGCGGCGGCGGCGCCATTCCCACGAGCGCGCCACGGGTGCCGTAGCGACGCCCTCCTTGATACTGGTGCTGGCCTTCCCACTTGAGCTGCGCGGCGTCGATCACGGCGTCGATGGCCCTGGCCTCGTCGTCCTCGGCGCTCGAACTCGACGTCACGGCGGAATCCGACGGTGAAGTGGCGACTGTGATCGCCTCGGCAGGAGGCCCGGCGATCCGACGCACGAGCACCGTCGAGTCCGGTGGATGAGCGCGCCGCCGGTCCGCTCGTCGTACAACGCGAGGGTCTCCCTCGGCCCGCGGCCGCGCGTCCGGCCGTGGCCTTGGCGTGGGGTCGCCAGGATGAGGTTCTTCAGGTCGACGACGGAGACGGAGGGCGCCGCCACGGGCACGGAGAACGAGAGAGAGATAGGCCTGTTCAGATAAAACGCGAAATTTTTTTCGAGTATATCGGGCACACATTTGAAGTATTAAATATAGACTAATTACAAAACTAACTACAGATTATTAAATATAGACTAATTACACATTTGAGGGAACATGCTCGAAAAAAATTTCGCGAAACATCTAAACAGGGCCTATAGCTCCTGACCGGAGCGACTAGCGGACGCATCTGCGTCACGCAAACCAACGACGCACCCGCCCCCCAAGCTCACGTCCCATCTGCCTCCCGTGCGCGCGTCCCACGAGGGAGGTGCTTTAAAAGAATTTATATATCACAAACTAAGTATTTAAATCAAAATCCGATTGCACCACCGTATTTCTTTTGATGAGATCTTCAAAACTAGACCACACTTGACTATGCTTAAAATTAAAAAATATTTTTTTAATAAGGAACCATTAATCCGATTTTAACAATTGGAACAAATTATCTAACCTTACGGAACAAAAAAATCAGTTAGAAGGAACATAATCTTAACACGTGGAACAAATCATCTAGTGGATAAAACATTATCACTTAAAAATAAGTTAAAGTGAAACAAATTATCAAACTTGTGGAACAAAATATCGTATGGAAGGAACATACATCTTAAAACGTGGAACAAAAATCATCTACTGGGACATAATATTATTATATAAAAGTTTAAACTCCAACGAATTATCTAAACTTGTGGAACAAAATATAACATGAGAGAACATAATTCGTAACCTGTGAAACAAATTATCTAAAAGTAGTTACACTCTGTAGAATCAGGAGAAAAATAAAAAGGGCAAAGGAACCTACCGTACACTTTGCACCTCGCACACGCGTTGGGGGGGCCACCCGGCCTTGCATGCATGCGGCGCGCAGCGCTGTGGGGACCAGCTGCTGTTGGGTTCACGTGACGCGGGGTTTAAGTGTTACGCTAATATGTATAGGAGTCTGTGCGTTGGGTGTGCTGGCGCCGCACATGCGGCGCATAGCAAATCCGGCTCCTGACCTCCTGCGCGGGCTACGAGCCGCTCGGCAAGGAGAGATTGGGGGATGGCGGAGATGATGATGCCGGGGATTATATATCGCTGCGCGTGGGTACCGAGTCGGATTCGCAACACCGACTCGAATTCACTTCTGTTCTGTCGCGCCGAGTCGGATTAGCGTCGCCGACTCCGATTCAAATCTAATCGGTTGCTTCGCCTTGGCGATGCATGGGGGTGCCAGTCCGGTGGAGAGCCTACACGACCATGGATTGCTCGGGGCGCGCGCACGGGGGGACAAATCTAGCTTGGTCAGCGGTGGGGCTGCCACGGCGTCACCGGCCGGTACGAAGGCGCGGCGATCTAGAACAGGGGAATAGGGGCGCGGCTCGGGTGTCTCACCTACGGCTAAGGGTCGACAGCCATGAAGTAGGGGAAGAAGAGCTGTGACGGGGTACGGGTCTTGAGGCTCCTTGTCAGCGAAGGCACGCGTTGGTTACGGAGCTCCTTGCTCCCATCTCCTTCTCCTCCTACTTGCTCCCTTCTTCTTCTCCACTTCCTTGCATGATGGCTGGGTGGACGAGGGAAGGATGGTTGCGGCGGCGGCCGGGTCTTATAGCGCGCGACGCGGGATGGAGTGAGGCGAGGTGCGGGCGAGCGGCTGCGATGCGCAGACGACCGTGCGGGAGACACACGATAGCATCATGCGGCGTGGGGCACTAGGGTTGGAGCGCCACATGGCATTGGCGTGCAGGCCACGCGTGGCTGGTGAGGGGCAAGAGGGAAAATCCTCCTGCGAGAGCTTCTAGATGGGTTTCCGGCTAGGGTACTACGACGTGGATCAGGGTCGCGGCGCTTTTGACTCTTGGGGTGGCGGGAGCGCGAGTTGGAAGCGCTTGCAGCATGAGATGGTGGCGGCGGTAGCACGAGCGAGCAGTGGTGGCAGCGCGAGATGGAGAAGAATGACAGAGGCGCGTGGTGGAGGGTGGGGCCCGCTCGTCAGCGAGAGAAACAGAGAGGAGAGCGCGGGCGGGCAGGCCGAGGCGTTGTTGGGCCAATGCGGGGGGTTCGGCCTAGCCCGGTTTGGTGGGCTAGGTTAGCGAGTTAGGGCCCACCATAGGTTAGTTTTATCCCTTTTCTTTTCTATTTCAATTTTGAGTTTGAAAATCAATTCAAACTCAAAATCCACTCAAACAAATCCGCATAAATTCCAAATGTTCACAGGGTTTATATGTAAACTTTGGAACCAAAATTACTTTCTAAGATTTTTGGGTCCACACTTTTGCACAAGTAACATTCCAAAAAAAACCCGGGACGTTACATTAGTCTTCCTACTTTGGCGGCCATACATGTGTAAGAACTTTTTATTGTTTCATTTATTGTTTGAATTACACTGTGTGGGCAATGATAGCTTATAGGTGCTAATTGAACTACTAATCTCAGAAAAATTGAATGAATGGTTAAATGATTGTTTCATACTATAAACCGCGTTGATACTAAGGAGTAAATGGTAACAAAGTTTGCCACAAATCTTATCGAGCATTTTTTACTGTCTGTGTATATGTCATAAAATAATCCATTCCATGTTTGGCGATTGTGTTTGCCTCCCCCCAAAAAAAACTCAACTCCTGGCTCCGCCCCCTCATGCATATGACAAGTGTCACTCAATAGATATGAAAACAACAATACACACCATCCATCCAACATTGAGAGCAAACCACAAAATAGATAGAAATAAGCTCACATGGTCCTAATTTCTTTGTATTAGCATGTATTGTATACTTCATATTATCTACAAGACCACTACATGGACAAGCAGCTCACCACTACACCGAAGTTCACTCCCCAGTAACTATGTATATCAATCTATGATTATTGTTGTGCTGATTATGTTAATCCTTCTCCTAGAAGTATCATTTATATAAAGCATAAAGGCATATGAGGCATGTGCTCTGCTAAAAAAGCAATGAACTATTGGTTTATGGATGAGGTAGTTTGGATCCATACTATAGTGGGATTAATCATAGGCAGGCTATAATTTTTTTTTTGGCTTACCATTTCTCTGTGCAGCTCTTGTGTTTGTCACTGGCAGTCCACGATCTGGCCTGCGCATAGCATCCACCATGAGTCCAGCTGCAATCATAATAATGTAGTTAGCCAAGTCGCAACTAGTGGTGATATCAAAGCAAATATCCAGAACAAAAATGAGGTCCAAATTTCTTTGTATTAGAAACTATTGTATACGTGTGTTATCTACCAGACCACTAAATGAACACGTAGCTGAATAGAAATTTATGGGCTACTATTTGTCTGAGGTAGTTTGTATCCGTAATAACAGTAAGCAGAGTTTTTTGTCACCTTACCGTTCCCTAGTGGTGAGATCAAAGGAAATTTGCAGAACAAAATTAGGTCCTACTTTCTTTGTATTAGAATGTATTGTACACTTGTATTATCAACCAGATCACAACGTGGAGAATTAGTTGTATACGAATTAAATAAAATTGAACATGTAAACATGTCATTGAATTTACTCACTCCTACAATTCTCATGCTGATTATATGAGGTATTTTTGTATCCGTACTACGGTGGGATTGATCAAAAACAGGCTATAGTTTTTTTATGCCTTATGTTGACGTATGTGAAGTACCAACTTTAGGCCGTAAACTCCTGCATAAAACACATAAAATATGATCATTAATATAATGGTAGGAGTTATTTCTAACAAGTTTCACGAGTGTCGATGAATATTTGTATCCATGTCATTTAACTATGGAAATGAAGTGAGAATGCACCCAAGTGGCCAAACCATCACAACTACAACCAACCATAGGATGCCACATAGGCTTTCCACAGATCCATGGACCCACAAGAGTAAGGAAACACACTTTCGACCAATCAGAGCGAAGCACACGGATCCATGGGCCCACCTGAGAGAGTAAAACACCTCATTTCGACCCACACATCTGGGACAAGCTTGAGGGCCCACATACCAGTGACCTAGCCAAAGTTGGGCGCGAACGACCGAGCTTTGGGTTCGGCTGAACCCATGGTTCTGCCGAACTGGCCCTGGCCCCGTTCTGGCTCAGCTTCCACGTGTTGATTCCAGGCGATGTCCTAAGGTCGGTTGTGACCTGTACTTCGGCAGTTACCGCCTTAAGCCCTCAGATACTGCTATGTGGCACAAGGAGAAGCACTGGAGTAGAATATCCAGGGAATATTCCCTTGAGGAACTCCACTCTCCCAAGGCACCTACCCTCTCCAAGTGCCTATAAATACTAGAGGAGGGGGCTGAATTAGAGACACACTTCACCATCCAACTTCAAGTGCTCCTCTTGAGTTGAGAGCTTCCTAGCTAGTGATGAGAGAGTAGGGAGAGAGTGAGAGTTGTTTGGGAGGAGTGCCAATGTGTTGGCACTCTCCTAGCTTGTACCTCTACGAATGTTGGTTCTCTTCTAATTAGAGTAAAGGGGGTATTCCTGCATATCCTAATTAGACTAAAGTCGGTATTCGTGATTCCTTCATCTAGAGTATAGTTGCTATACCCTTGCTATCATAGTATAGGCTTGAGTGCTCTCATGCATGTTTAAGTATACTCTAGTACTAGGTAGGGAGGCACGCTAACGCCGCGTCAGATGGGTTCTTCTATGTAAGAGATTATAGATAGTAATGGTATTTTGTTGGCATGGCTTGTAAGCAAACTCGATGACAATAAGGTAGATGTTCTCAACCATGGAGAGTATGGTCGTGTTGATATATAGTGTGCACTTAATAGGGTCTTCCACCACTAAGGCGCCAAAGGTAGTAGGAACTGAGGACGGGAGCAGCGCGAAGTGACGTTGTTGGCTTGTTAGCCGACGAATAACAAAAAGAGGGGAGAGGAAAATCTAGGGGTAGAAACGGTTCGACGAACTCGTCTCACAAGAAATAGTGGTCGTGGGTTTCGGTGAGGCCGGTGAGCCTTGAGGGATAGTATCTCCCTCCAAGGCAGTGACACTACCTCCGATCCAAACTGGGGCTCAAGAGAAGGGATAGAGAAGGCGAGTTGACACGTAATGCGAGAGATTGGACGAGCAGCCGAGGAGCACAATATCCGTGTCACGTTCTAAACTTCGTGGGGAGGCAACGCCGGCTCTAACGTGTGAATGGCACCACAATTTCATTTGACAACAATATACAATTGTAACATGTGACGGCCGAGAAATTGTGTGGTAGCGCAACGTTGGAATCACGTGGCGAGGACGCACCGACTTTGGTTGGACGCATATTTTTTTACCAGTGTGGATGCATGTATTTCTTCTGAAGATCAGACGTGACACTCGTGTGGGAGAAAACGAACATACTACAGCGAAAGAAGTAAGTATGGTGTAAAAATAATCAGCATACTATGCAATGAATCGGCAGACTACAATTGCCACACAATTTTTTGAATAAGACGAATGGTCAAAGTTTGCAAAAAAAAAGTCAATGGCGACAAGTATTTTGATACGGAGGGAGTATTTCCATCATGGTGTTGATCCGTGCAGGCCCCAGCTTCGTCTTTGCGCAATCGCTCACGATGCGGCCTCTGTGTCTCGGAAACCCGCCATAGCCTCACGTCTTCTTCCTACCGAGCTGCTCGAGCTGGCTCGAGCTCATAACGAGCCAAGCCAAGTTATGTTTTTTAAGATAACGAGCTGAGCGGAGCCGATCTATGTTTTTTTTTCTTGTTTAGATAACGAGCTTAGCCGAGTTACCTCGTTACCTAAAAAAATAAGGCTAATCAAGATCATTTTGCCATTTTATTAATTTGTCCTAAAATTTGTAGAATGACTCGTTTTTTTGACGGAGTGAGTACGTCAACAGTCAGGACTCTTTTCTAACGTTGTATGTTAACCGTCAGGATTCTTTCTCATGCTATACATCAGTAGACATACATGACTTTTTCTTGGGCTATATATTTTTTTAAAACACGTGCCGCAGCGTCACTGATAGTATACGAAGTAAGTCCTTGTTTAGTTTCTTCATTTTACAAAAAAAAATTTCTCGATTCTCGTGTGTCCTCTCACAATTGCGAGACAGCACGTCTCGCAATGCATAAATTTTCTCCATTCTTTACACTCTCTTCTGAAACTAAACACGCCCCAAACGAAACCTGAGCTTGATCTATTGCTTATTAACTTGGTCATGTCCTTATTTTAGTTGATGTTGATCCATGGACTAGTCGCAGGAAGATCATGCATTCCACACGATGACATGTGTGGGCATTATTGCCATCTAACAACTCCCAGACCGAAGCCCATCAGTCATCGTTGGGCATCAGAAATCCACTAGGTAGGATTGCGCGCTAACGCCGCGCCTGTTATAGATTACACATATATAATTACTTGTCATTATATAGGTGGATTTAAATTCTCTATATTATTTAGTTTTGGTGATCAGCTGCAACATACATGAAAGAACCTCAGGCTACATATAGGTAATGTGCACATAAAGTAGGCACAAAATAATGATCATGGATAGTGATGGTTCATTTTAGCATGACCCCTCGATAAGTTCATATGGCGGCAACACAAATGTTCTCGATCATAAACAGTGTGGCCGTGTTGAACAAAGTACGCAATTCTCTATATTATTTAGTTTTGGTGATCAGCTGCAAAATACATGAAAGAACCTCAGGCTACATATAGGTAATGTGCACATAAAGTAGGCACAAAATAATGATCATGGATAGTGATGGTTCATTCTGGCATGACCCCTCGATATGTTCATATGGCGGCAACGCAAATGTTCTCAATCATAAACAGTGTGGCCGTGTTGACACAAAGTACGCACCTATCATAGCCTTTTTTTATTGTTGCGCTAAAGTTCCTAGAAATATAGGACCGGAACGACGCGTTGTGACGTTGGTGGCCTGTTAGCCAACGACAACAAAGAGAACAGAGAGGATAACCTGAGAGAAGGAACTACCGAACTACGGTCTAGCGAATGCATCCTCCCCCAAAATGGTGGCAGTGTGCTTCACACGTGAAGTTAACGAGCACGATGAGGGTGGTGCCTCCTTCCACGGCAACAACAACACCTCTGATCCGAGAAGGGGCTCGAGCGGAGGATAGAGAAGGCGAGCTGACACATGAGAAAGAATTTGGGTGGTAGCTGAGGAGCGCAATGTTAGCACAACGCTAGAAGCCGGAACAACGTGGTAAGCGAGGACACACCGACTTTTAGTGGGCTCGCTTTCTTTCGGGGACATAGATGTACCTATTTCTTTTGAAGGCAATGCCGAAATACCAGCACACGTAACACTCGTATGCAAAGTGCCGCGTTGAAAGTCT
The DNA here is from genome assembly GCA_015476505.1 of Urochloa ruziziensis. Classification (NCBI taxonomy): domain Eukaryota; kingdom Viridiplantae; phylum Streptophyta; class Magnoliopsida; order Poales; family Poaceae; genus Urochloa; species Urochloa ruziziensis. The sequence goes on along the minus strand of CM027124.1, from coordinate 9,152,793 downwards.
GGAACGACGTGGCAAGTGAGGATGCACTAACTTAGATAGGCACGTTTTTTTAGTAACATAGCTGTACTTATTTTTTTTAATAAAATCGAAATAGTGCTCCTTAAAAAACAAAAAAACAAAAAAGATAAACACAAAAAAATTTAAAAATAAATAAGCGCAAAAAAATAAAAAGGAAAAAGCTACAGTACGGGAGGGCGCCAAACCTCCCCGCCTTACAGAGTAGTATATTCATAATTCATTATTGACTAGCTATGCCTGTTTAATCATCCATTTGTGTTCACATGAATTGATGAATCCGACACGAAAACGAGAGAGGATGCAGGAGTTTCTTCTGTTTTTTTTGGGCAAAGTGTTTCTTCTGAATTTTTTTGGGCAAAATGTTTCTTCTGGATTTTTTCAGACTTCAGGGACTGACCTGACAGACTCCGGACCGAACCCGGCGGCCTGGACGAAGCCGAAGCCGGCTTCCGCGACCGAGTAATTATCGCCAAAATAAACGTTTTAAGCAAAATTTCCCACAGAAAACTCGTGGAAGGGGGAAAAAATCGCAGCACGAAACGAATCAGCTCGCCGCCACCACCACCCATCCAGGTCTAGGGTTTCCGCCTCCCGAACCTTCCGCTCGCCGCCGGCCGCCATGGGCTCCGGCGACGACGAGCGCCCCACCTCCAAGCACCACCACCGCGACAAGGACAAGGACCGCGAGCGCTCCTCCTCCCGCCACCACCGCGACAAGGACCGGGACCGCGAGCGCTCCTCCTCGCGGCACCACCGCGAGGACGGCGACCGGGACCGTGGGGACCGACACCACCGGGACAAGGACAAGGAGCGGGATCGCGAGGAGCGTAAGGAGCGGGAGCGGGAGGAGCGCAAGGCGCGGGAGCGGGAGGAGAAGGAGCGGGCGCGGGAGGAGAAGGAGAAAGAGCGGGCGCGGCGGCGCGAGGAGAGGGACCGCGAGGAGCGGGACCGGCCCTCCAGGCGGCGTGGCGACGCGGACGGCGAGGAAGACGAGGACCGCGACCGCGACCGCAAGCGCCGCCGCCGGTCCTCGCACCACCACCACCACCACCGCGATGCGGAGGCGGAGGCGGGGGCGGCGCCCCGGGAGGAGGAGGTGGACGAGGAGGAGGCGGAGCGGCGGCGGCAGCGGAAGAAGGAGGAGGACATGGAGGCCGAGCAGCAGCGGCTCGACGACGAGATGGAGCGCCGCCGCCGCCGCGTCAAGGAGTGGCAGGAGAAGCGCCGCGAGCAGGAGCAGCAGCAGGATGGGGGCGGTGGCGGCAGCGCTTCTGCTGCGGCGGCTGCCGAGGCTGATGGTGCCAAGGAGGGGAAGAAGTGGACCTTGGATGGGGAGGAGTCTGACGAGGAAGGGGATGATAGCAAGAAGGCAGGGGAGAATGGAGGAGCTGGTGACATGGATGTGGATTTGCCGAATGGGGGTGGCGATGCCAATGGCGGTGCTGGTATGGATGAGGATGAGATTGATCCGCTCGATGCCTTCATGAACTCCATGGTGCTGCCAGAGGTTAAGAAGCTGGAGAGTGCTGCGGCAGCAGTGGATACTGCCCCTGCTGAAGGTATGGATGATAAGAATGATAAGAGTGCAAAGGCTGCTGTTAGCAATGGGGATAAAAAGGGCCCAAGGAGAGCGATGGGGAGAATTATGCAAGGGGATGATTCAGAGTCGGATTATGATGATGCTGACGATGAGGGGGCTGGAGAGGAGGATGAGGATGATGAGGAATTCATAAAGCGTGTCAAGAAGACAAAGGCAGAGAAACTGGCAATTGTTGACCATTCGAAGATTGACTACCAACCGTTCCGGAAGAATTTCTATATCGAGGTGAAGGACATAGCGAAGATGACATCCGAGGAAGTGGTAGCCTACAGGAAGGAATTGGAGCTCAAGGTGCATGGTAAAGATGTGCCCAAGCCAATAAAGACATGGGTTCAGAGTGGGATGACGAGCAAGCTCCTCGACACCATCAAGAAGCTTGGTTTTGAGAAACCAATGCCTATACAGACACAAGCGTTGCCGATCATAATGAGTGGACGTGATTGTATAGGAATTGCAAAGACTGGATCTGGCAAGACACTAGCGTTTGTCCTCCCGATGCTGAGGCATGTCAAAGACCAGCCGCCTGTTGTTCCTGGAGATGGCCCTATTGGGCTTATCATGGCTCCCACCAGAGAGCTCGTGGTGCAGATACATTCAGACATTAAGAAGTTCTCTAAGGTGCTTGGCATCAACTGTGTTGCAATCTATGGAGGTTCGGGAGTTGCGCAGCAGATTAGCGAATTGAAGAGGGGTGCTGAAATTGTTGTTTGTACACCGGGAAGGATGATTGATATCCTTTGCACTAGTAGCGGAAAAATAACTAACCTTCGGAGGGTGACTTTCTTGGTGATGGATGAAGCTGATAGGATGTTTGACATGGGTTTTGAGCCTCAGATTACTCGGATAGTGCAGAACACCCGGCCTGATAGGCAGACAGTGCTTTTCTCTGCCACATTTCCACGGCAGGTGGAGATACTAGCACGCAAGGTGCTAACTAAGCCCGTTGAAATTCAGGTGGGTGGGAGGAGTGTTGTGAACAAAGATATCACACAACTTGTTGAGGTACGTCCAGATACTGAACGGTTCTTCAGGCTGTTAGAGTTGCTTGGTGAATGGTATGTTAAGGGGAAAATTCTTGTTTTTGTCCACTCACAAGATAAATGTGATTCTCTCCTCAAAGACCTGTTCCAGCATGGGTATCCATGTCTGTCTCTTCATGGCGGTAAAGATCAAACTGACCGTGAATCAACTATTGCTGATTTCAAGAGCAATATCTGCAGCTTGCTGATTGCTACTAGTGTTGCTGCTAGGGGTTTAGATGTGAAAGAACTTGAGCTGGTTGTCAATTATGATGTCCCCAACCATTATGAGGACTATGTGCATCGTGTTGGGCGAACGGGGCGTGCTGGAAGAAAGGGCTTTGCTGTGACTTTTATTTCTGAGGAAGAGGAGCGGTATGCACCAGATCTTGTTAAGGCCCTGGAGCTCTCTCAGCAAGCTGTTCCAGAAGATCTGAAAGCCCTAGCTGATCGGTTCATGGCGAAGGTGAAGCAGGGCACGGAGCAGGCCCATGGCACAGGTTACGGTGGGAGTGGTTTTAAGTTCAATGAGGAAGAGGATGAAGCCCGAAAGACGGCAAAGAAGGCTCAGGCAAGGGAGTATGGATACGAAGAAGACAAGTCAGATTCAGATTCTGATGAGGAAGGTGGGGTGCGTAAGGCGGGAGGTGACATGGCAGCGCAAGCTATTGCCAATGCTCATGCAGCTGCTGCTTTGGTTGCAAACAAGGCTGCTAATAATGCTAACCAGCAAGTATCAGGAACTGCTGCAGTCCCCGTGATTCCTTTAATTCATATTTCTAGCCAACAAAATGATGAAGCCACAGCCCGTGCACTTCAGGCTGCAATGAATTTGCAACAAAATCTGGCGAGGATACAGGCTCATGCAGTTCCAGAACACTATGAGGCTGAACTTGAGATTAATGATTTCCCACAGAATGCCCGCTGGAAGATCACTCACAAAGAGACATTGGCTCCTATTCAGGACTGGACTGGTGCTGCTATCACTACAAGGGGAACATATATTCCTCAAGGAAAAATTGTTGGTGCAAATGAGCGCAAGCTATACCTGTTTATTGAGGGTCCAACAGAGTCATCTGTAAAGAAGGCGAAAGCAGAATTGAAACGTGTTCTTGAGGATTGTGCCAACCAAGCTCTGAATCTCCCTGGATCTGCTCAAACTGGAAAGTATTCTGTTATTTAAGTCACGGAGCAGACAATCGAGTGGCTGTATAGGATTTTCTTGATAAGGTATGCATGATATTGATACCATTTATAGGTTAAATATTTAGCATTTTAGCTATTGTTGTGTGGGTGCAACATACAAATATTCTTTTTGTTACTTTATAAGCTGATCTCTCTTGGAACTCTTATCTTACCTAACCAATACATTTTTTATTTGTCTTATATTGACTATACATTAATCTGTTCAATGCCATTTTTGCCTATGTACTGACGGTTTTCTGGATTCATTTTTATCATTGTGCAGGTTATATGGACTGCACCGCAAAGCCATTGATGGATTGTTACTTTCCAATATTCGAGTTGTCTGCAGCATATAATTTTCTTTGCTAATGTTTTTTCATAAGGCAGCTAATGGTTACTTGCTATCACATGGTTATTATGGAATTGTTGGGGGTGTTTCGGCAACTTCTACTGACAGGTTTTGGTTACCTTTGGACAGAAGGCTTTAGAACACTGGTGGTGGCTGGCCTGCTAGTGGCGTAACGCCAAGGAAGGCACTCAGCTTTCTGGTGCGGTTTTGAAAGTGATGATTGTGTTATGGATACTGTTCTTATTGTTCCCCTTGAATACTGATCTTATTGTTTGCTTGCTTATGGATATTGTTCCCCTTTTTATGATTGAGAGACAATACATAGATTGTGTGACTATGGTCTAATTAATCCAGGTGTACGTATTGATTTGCCTGTTGGGAAGCTGGGAAGCTATAGTTTTCTCTGTTGGTTTGGCTCTGTTAACCCTTCATTACTGTGTGCTCTGATTCAGTGTTTTATTTTTTGTGTTTAAAAAGGTGCAGTGATGTTCTTGTTTTGGTCTTCAGATGCTCTGTTGTTACCATTGCAAGAGGAGGATCAGCTTAGGTATGTTTGTGAGCTGCGCAGGTCGTGGTGGTGGTGGTGGCTGATGCTGATGGACTTCTGGCTCGTATGGTTCCATTGTCCTAACGTTTTTCCTTTTGGATCTCTTCGTGTGAAGAGGGGTGCCGCTTATGAAAAATAGATGAATGGTAACATTTGGTTTGGTTTTGAAAATGTGGATGACGTATTTCGTGCTATAGTGTGTGTGTCTAAGTAGGGAGTGGTATGTCGTGCTTATTCCCCCATGACCAGGGCATCTCGGTAGTACTAGCACCCTTCATGATCTTTGAAAGTATGTTTGCTATGTTGTTCTTTGCGTTGTGCTATAGTATAAAGAATAAAGGTTGGATTGGTTTGGAACTTGAGGAGATATGAAAGGACCCAATTTTTGCCTTCTTTTTTTTGTCTTGTATAATGTGCTGGTCGGCATTCCTGAATACTGATATGATACGCACGCTGTGCTATAGTATAAAGAATAAAGGTTGGCTTGGTTTGGAACTTGAGGAGGTATGGAAGGACCCAATTTTTGCCCTTTTTTTTTTTGGGTCTTGTATAAGGTGCTGGTCCACGCTTTGGGCCTGAAGCGGAGCTTATGAATCCATCCGTTGAGGTGGTGCGTTTGGCAGGATCTCTCTCGAAACGTAGTTTATTGGTTCTCTCAATCGGTTGGATGGAGGGTGATGGTTTACTTCACGGGTGAGGTCTTTAGTTCAAGTTCAGGACGGCCAGACATAGGTCTTTAGTTCAAGCTCAGGACGGCCAGCTCTGTCTGGGAAAAGAGTAGAGGAAAAATCTGATTCTTTTATGTATACTTCATTTGGCTTTGGGGATAAAGCTCAATTGGTAGAGCTCTTTTTTTTTTCCAATTGGGTCGATGTGATTACGGATCGTCTGCCCAATTGTTTTGATGTGATGTCTTCGATCGTATACTTGCCGCGCTGCAGCTTCTGCCTGTGATGTTTAGTTTGCTTGGCTTATAAGTCCAGCCTACAGCCTAGCAGATTTAGCCCCTTACAGAATACTATTGAATCAGCCCAGTCAAGATTAACACTTTTAGCTCAGCCCAGCCAAGCGGAACAGAGCGATAGTATATTTGCCACGCTGCTGCTTCTGCTTCTGATGTCACAGCGTCGGAGGTTAACGCAAGATATGAATCATATGATCGCAGCTCAACCAGGGCATATACCGCTCTTGAGAAATCAGAACTCAAGGATACGAAGTTTATGGACAAATGGTCCTTTCCTACCCATTCACATTCAGTCAATCTCTTTCTCAGTTGCACTTTCTTTAGAAAAAAAGAAACCCTTTCGCTGGGCGCACCGCGCATGAGGGAGAGCACGGAGCAGTACACTGTGACGGACTGACGGTGTCACCAGAACTTGCATATGCCATTGTTGGGAAGAGCTGTGCTTAGTGATGCATTCTGTCGCACCCCCCGCAAACTGAGATGTTTAACTCTCGCTGATCATCGCTCCACTTGAGTAGTTGTGCGTGTTGTGACAACTGACAAGGGAAGAACGTGCAGCCTCTTGCTTACAATCGGTTGTAATCGCGATGGAACCAGCAGCTGCCAGAGGAAATGGGCTGTAATCCTGAGACAAGCCCATGACCCCATGCTGTCAGCAGAAATGGGCCGATATCCTGGGAAAGTGATGAGGCCCATATGAACATGGGCCAAAGGCCCAAAGGCTAACCTAAGACGGGTACGAAGGATGAATGAATGCTCTCACTCTCATCCAGCGTTGGTTTGCTGCACTGCATCGACGCCGTCGTGGTTCAGCAGAGGCCGGGGGCGGCGACGGCGTAGGCGGGCGGCGGCGACCCGACCGGCGACGGGCGACCCGGCGTCGGCGCACCACCGCTTGGGGCAAGGGTGCGTGGCGGCACCGGGCTTCGTGGGGATTGACTGATTCTGTTCCCTTCGGTGAGCAACCAAACCCAAGCCTCCCCTTTCCCCTTCCTCTCCCCCGATTTCACCACCCGATTCCATCGCGGATTTCTTAGCTGTGGCGTGCAAACTAACCGGATCGATCCGTGGCTCGACCAGGTTCTTCTCCGTCCTCTCCGGTGGGGGGCGCGCGGGATCGAACGGTAGGGTTTGGGCCCCCCCAAAGTTGGGGGACAGAAGCAGCGGCGGCAGGATGGACTACACCAACGCCATCCACATCATCCCGGACGCGGCGGGCCCGGACGCCTGGACCAACGCGGCGCCGTCCGCGGCGGGCGGGGACTCGAGCATCTGGGCCACCGAGGACGACTACCGCCAGTGGAGCGCCGGCGACCCCTCCTCGCGGGCGGGGAGCGAGCAGCCGCCGCCGGGCAAGAAGGCGCGCGGTGGTGGCGGGTCCGCAGGCGCAGGCGCCGCCGCCGGTGGAGACGTTGCGGGCGGCGGCAGCACGAGCAAGTCCCGCGCAATCGGGAAGATGTTCTTCAAGACCAAGCTCTGCTGCAAGTTCCGTGCGGGGACCTGCCCCTACGTGACCAACTGCAACTTCGCGCACGGCATGGAGGAGCTCCGCAAGCCGCCGCCCAACTGGCAGGAGATCGTGGCCGCGCACGAGGAGGCCACCGAGCAGCGGGAGGAGCACCAGATCCCCATCATGACCTCGGGGAGCGTCGTGGCCGGGGACGGTGGGGGCGGCGGAGGGGGCGGGGGCGGCTCGCAGGGGGGAAGGGCGTACAAGGGACGCCACTGCAAGAAGTTCTACACCGAGGAGGGTTGCCCCTATGGTGATGCCTGCACGTTCCTGCACGATGAGCAATCCAAGGCGCGGGAGAGCGTGGCTATCAGCCTCTCGCCTACCGTTGGTGGTGGGGGATACAATGCTGCTGCTGCTGCCGCCGCTGCCGCCAATGGGGCGATGGTGCAGAAGCCGTCCAACTGGAAGACAAGGATCTGTAACAAGTGGGAGATGACTGGATACTGCCCGTTCGGGAGCAAGTGCCACTTCGCTCATGGAGCTGCTGGTGAGTCTCAGGTTTTATATGGGCCTTTATAATCATTAATTTGTTATGCTTCCTGCTTCATCCATATAGGGCCTAATGTATTTGGACTATGATTCGGCCTGCGCAAAAGTTGAATATGTCTGCTCCTCTTATCTTTCAAGTAGTTTGTAGATGATACATTGTTGCATTATTTCTTCTGGTTGAAAGATTATAGTCTTTTATTTTAGCCATCTCCATGATACATTGTTGCATTATTTCTTCTGGTTGAAAGATTATAGTCTTTTATTTTAGCCATCTCCATTTGATCTCTGACCTTGTTTCGGATCCTAGGTTTTATAGGTTGCAATACTGACGGTGTTTCATAGTTACAAACTATACATGGTAGTGCAATTTTGAAATATTGTTTTATTGAAATATTTTTCAATCTTGTGTGATGTTAAGTTTATGCTATGCTTTCTAATTCAATAGTGAATTGCGAGAAGAAATCTTTTGGGCCTATGAGATGTTTATGGTTTATGAAGTAAACCATGCTACTACAAATAGTTTCTTCATATTGGTTTGAGATGTTTTCAATCTTTGTGATTCCTGATTGAGGCTGTGTCATTGTTCAGAATGTAGCTCTGTACTTTTGTTTCTTCAAACCATGAGTATATTATATTGAGGTGGGTGCTGGCAAGAAAAAAGAGTTATCCAATGAAAGTTTTTTTTCTTTTTTGAAAAGTGCAACTTGGTACTTCAAGATGTAGTTTAACATGGCCATTTCATATGTTTTGCCTTTAGTTTGTGCTAAGTTTTCATCTAAGGTGGTTAGATTCATTCAGTCAGTGAGATATTGGGTGTTGTTAAATGGATGTTACTTACCCAATTATCTGAACATGGCCGTTTCGTATGGATGTCTGAATTTCCATTGCTTTCATTATCTTGGGCTGCCTTAGAGCATCTCCAGCAATAGCCCCTACTTTGAGTCCCTACTTTATTGAGTAGGGGATGGCCCCAACTTTTTGGGGCTTAGTTTTTGTGATCAACTCCAACAACAGCCCCAACTCTCAGCCCCTACTTTTTGATATGACAGGCGGGACCTATATGTCAGTGTCTTAATTTTTTCTCTCTATTTTTCTTCCCCACCATTTTTCCCCTGCGGCTCTGCCTCGCGATGCATCTCTTCCTCCGCCTCGTCTTTCTCTCTCGTGCCTCACCTTTCTCCCCAACGAACTGCATCAAGGTGACCAGCATGGGCGTTGATCTACCTCCTGAATGGCTGGCGCACCCTTCCCTCCTCCTCCTCCTTGCTTTAATTCGACGGCAGCAAGTCTTGATTTGATAGGAAAGGATCTCGATCTGGTGGCACTGGAGCTTGGTTTGGCGGCACTTGTGCTCGATTTGATGGCATTCGAGTAAGATTCGCCGGCACCAGTGCTTGATTCGACGGCGGACGAGCTCAATTTGGCAGCAAGGTGAGCAGGACACCCTTCTTCGCTCCTCCGTTTCTTTTCCTCTTCCAGTGGGTGAGTCCATGCGGGCTGGGAAGAGGGAGGTCGCGTGGCTGGCTCGTGCGGTAGGGCGGAGCGCCGGCCAGTGCGATGCGGTGGAGCGGTGGCGATGCAGACAAGCGGCGGAGAGCCGGGGTCGCGCGCGGCGCCGGAGGAGGAAACGGTTAAAACTGAGTAGGGGCTTCTCTCTCCACCCGTGGGAGATGGGGCTGAAAGGGAGGATTTGGGTGCCTCCCTACTCTAGGGGCCCTAGTAGGGGCCTTGCTGGAGCTGAGATTTTTGCTTTCGGCCCCTACTTTTTGAGTAGGGGCCGGAGTAGGGGCCTTGCTGGAGTTGCTCTTAGACGTGTAGTGTTTTCTCCAGTTCCTATGAGGTTTGAGATGTTTTCAAGCTTTAGGATTTCTCTGATTGAGGCTGTGTCATTGCTCAGAATGTAGTTCTGTGCTTCTGTTTCTTCACATTATGATTACATTAAGTTGTGCCAGCCAAAAAAAAACAACCAACCTGTCCAATAAAGCTCTGTAATTACTGGAAAGTGCCACTTCGTACTTAAAGATGTAATTTGACATGACCATTTCATATGTTTTGCCCTTAGTTTGTGCCAAGTTTTCATCTTATATTCAACCAAACAAATGTGCTGACGGGTGTCGTTCAAAGAATGTCACTTGCCCAGTTGCCTCCCGTTTTTCTTTTAAAGACCCAGTTACCTCTGTTTTTGTGGGTTGGTGTTTGTGCTGTCTGCTGCCTAAGGCTCAGCTATGCACATCTGAATTTCTGGTGCAGTCTTTATCTTGTGGTGCCCTTAGCTATGGATATCTGATATTTTGTTGCAGTCACATTTCCGTTTCATGATGTCTGAGGTGAATGTGATCATTTCTTAGAAAGGGACTAGTGTTCATTGCAGTGCTGAAATTACAGTCAGTTGGATGGCTGGTGCTTAGATCATGTCCCTTTGACTCTTTTATTTGTACACCCCAAGTTCATGATGTTAGTTAGTCTTAACATGTTGCATCTATATTTGCAGAACTTCACAAGTATGGTGGGGGCCTTGTCGACATAGACGGCAGGGATGCCGCGTCCACTCCTGACTCGAAGCAAGCTGGTGCTTCTGCAAAAGCTCCTGCAGATTCTGCTGCTGCATCCAATGTGATACCCCCTCACGCGGATGTGTACCATCTAGGCATCCAGTCGCAGCGTTCCACCATTGTCAGCCAGAGGTCTGGGCATGTGCAAAGGCCCATTCAGAAATGGAAGGGCCCTGACAAGATCAGCAGGATCTATGGTGATTGGATAGATGAGAATGAGTAGGTAGGGAAGCCCTGCTTCGTACCTGGCCGCCTTTGCCTCAGCTGGTGTAGGCGGCTTAGAAGTTGTAGTTCGCACTGTGAAACCTGGTCTCAGAAGGACAAGGAGTGTTAGTCTGACTATTATGTTGCAGGTCCCGTTGTCTCTGTTGTATGCATGCCTAAGTGAAGATCACCGCTGCAAGACCTATATTCGGAAGGAAAACTGGTAGAACATAGCATGCTTCCTTGTTCTGTTTAGTTGAGCTCGGTTTCATTGCTATGCCTGTGTGATTTGTGTGCTAGATCATGTTAGTCACGATGCAATGCAACCTGAGAGCATTTGGGCCGTTGTTGGGCCGAATGGCTTGCTTCCGAGCTTCAGGTTCACGATCCATCATCAGCCGAACTCTTTTTTTTTTTTCAAGCGGGCTGCATGCCCTCCTAATAAACACCAGATAGTAGCACTTTCCAGTCTCAAAAAAAAAAAGAAAAAAAAAAGAAAGAAAGATACTAGCAGTTTCCTGAAAAGGTGTACCACAAACTGGTGATAACCATTTTGTATATTTGGCATCTTTGTTAAGTGTTCGTGTAAGCAAAAGCCGATAGCTATAAAACATTATCGAACTGTTCGGTCGGAGGAACCTTGAAACATTTTCCCTTTGCACATTGGAATCCTTGGCACTGCTTGGCATCAGTAAGCACTATCCGCCTGTTGAGCTTGACACTAACATTTACTAACAACCTTATTGGAACTAGATCACATGTATATAAACATATACCAATAGATCGCTTCGAATGGTGTTGTCGAATAAACATAGGTGCACGCAATTTGTGACATTGCACTAAAGAATTGTGGCATTGCAGTAAAGAAATGGCGAAAAGGGCACGGTTGTCCTGGATACTCCATTGGAGTTTGGAGGAACCAGAAAACAATCCAAAGTGCCGGATTGACTGATTGTTAAATAAACACTAGTAGTCCATATGTACCCTGTTTCCCGACGTGATAGAATATTACATGTAAGATAATTCAAACTGCATCTTAGTCTGGAATTAAAAATGGCCATAAGCCAATCATCATGCGGTTCCATGTTTATTTGATTGTCTCGACTAAATTAAATTAAAGAACAAGACAAAATATACAGAGAAGAGAAAGTAACAGTACTTGTTTACGACGGTAAAGAATGACCAGGAGATCAGAGGAGAGGAAGTGTGCTCTGATGAAATGCATGCGTGGGAATTAAACCAAACCGGACAGGTCCTAAAAAGGCAAATTCGCGACGAACCGGTTCCTTTCCCTTTTCATCATCTTTTGCTTGCAGAGAGCGACCCGTTTCGCTCATCACATTGAAGTATGCGGCTGTGCACTTGATGGAGAGTCTGGATCGAAAAGACAAAAGCAGCTGATGAAACGATTTGATATATATACATATACATATATATAACTCGTTGGCGCCACGTAGCCGTCGATCGTGATGGCGTCGTCCCAATTGACTACCACTCTATTTGCATATATGGGTGGCTGTGGCGACCACCGCCAGGCGCCAGCCAGCTGCTGTATGTATCTCGGTCGTGCAATCGGACGTGGCAGGTGATGACCTCGAGGAAATTCAGAAGCTTCTGGCCACTGGAGGAGGCTGGAGCTGTTACATCCGTTTCCGTGAACCAGCTCCTGGTGGTCTCTGCCAGCCCGTCGTTGCTAACTATGCTGACCGCTGCTGTCAGCATCGACCTAGGTATAAGCTAAATAACCTTTCCTTCAGTCAGTCAAAGCAGCTGGACGAGATTCGATCTCGCGCCCTTTTTTCTAAGTTCCTGACCGTTTGATGAAATTCTTGCCTCCTTTTCTTAATGTATATAAAGAGAAATATAATTAACTTCTGATATCTACAGTACAATCGTAATTGTGTAAACATTTAATAGGTGTACACTGTAGGATTTGAACCCGCCTGTTGGGTAAAATCATACACTCACGACAAAAACGCTGCACAAATAATGATTTTTCCATTTTTACGAGTCCATGCATACATATTTGCACGTCTCTCAGGCTTCACTAACCTTAAGGCATATTTGGATGCTGCCTTCGACTAGCCAAATTTTAGCATCTGATCAGTTGCTACCTGCTAGCACCGACGACGACGAGACTCGAGAGAGCTCGTTTGCTGGCCGTTGCATTGGAGCGGTCAACAGGGGCACGGACAGCCCACGTGGGCTCCGTGGTATCGTGGCACGCGAGGGTTGGCTGCCGGAGCAGGACAGATCGGATCTTGGGAAACGCGCCAGAGCTGGTGGGATTAACGTAGCTGATGACGGGCCGTTAACTTTAACTAATCTTCAATTAGCATTGCATGTGGTGCACGCTTAGCTTCCATAAAAAAATGAAGGACCCCCACTCTACAGGTCCTATCTTTCCATTAATTTCCTTCTTCGTGTGTTGGAGTTTCTCAAAATTTTGATCTCCCTCAAATTGACATTGGACGATAGAACTACAAACGAATGAGTAGCATTGTATTAGTAATAGCAAAGCCTGTGACGATACATGAACGAACAAACACACACGGTGCATATATGAGAGAATTTAGCGGGGACCTTTTGCACTTTTTCTCCATAAATCAGCTGGCTAGCATAGAGTTAAAGGGTACACGCAATGACCCTGTAAACAAATAACCCAAGAACGTACGCAATAATCTTGCCTTGGAGCATAGATTCTTTTGCAAGCAATAATGCTTGTGTTATTGTCATGTCCAGTAGTTGCGCATATCTAGGTCATATTCCTCGCGCCGCCTTTGCCCGCAAAGTGCAAACCGCAGATCGAGTTCTTTCCAAGATTATTCAGGTTTTGATTTGAGGTTGAAGTGATCTATAAATTTGCAGTATAATAATTAACTCTCGCTAGTATCTGAACCTTGGTATAATTTATAACATTCTTAACAGCGCCTTTTCCTTTAGTATTACTTATTCGATGTGGAAGGTGTCTGTTTTCTTTTTAGTCTCACGCAAGCAATCGCGGTTGTGGAGATGGAGGTGGATAATTCCAGGATCTCACATTGCGTGTGTGACACCCCGTGTCACTTATAAGTTTAGTACAATGATTATGACAAATAAATCACTCATCTCATCACTCATGACATGATTAAGTGCATTATTTGTAATGATTTTCATTTTATGATAATATTATGCATTAATTACATATTTAATATAAAAAAAATTAAATTGACAAGTGAGAGTTTTTACTTTGGTGCCTAACATGTTTTTGAACTCAGTGGTATGTTAGTTTGAAGATTCAAAAGTCAAATTTTGAATTTGAGTTCATTTGGTTCAAAATTGGTTAAGTTATAGCCTTTTCATTTTAACCCTTTTAGGAGCCAAATTAAAATTAAAATTACTTAAACATGTTATTTTTGGCTAACATGAAAGTAACACTTTGAAGTATGTATTTTCATGTGGGCATGTTGAACTTGATCAAAAACATCTTTTACTTGCTCAAATTGATGGTCAAAGTTGGGTCAAACCACTGATTTCAGCCCTGCGGAAATCTGGCTAAGTCTTGGAAAAACAGCAGTTTTAGCCAAATTTAGGGCTCAATAACTTTTAATTTGAATCAACACCAAACCAAAACAAGTTCATGGTTTGAAAGCTGGTAGTTTGGACTCTTCAAAAATCATGAACAACTCCAGGATATCAAACCCTAGCTATTTCTTTTTCATGCTCAAAGTCAGCTAAACTCAATTCTGTTCGGGGACAGAGAGAAATTCTGAGTTCGAGTTTTGGCCGAAGTTTGATCGATTTTATCTCTCAAACCAAATCTTTTTGAACCTGGTGACTTTAACAAAAGTTGTTCCCCTTGGTACCAGCTACAACTTTTGTATTGGAGTTTTGGAAAGTTTATACATGAAATCTCGAGTTTTGAATCAAAGTTTGAAGATGGTTTTGCGGTTACTGTTGACACTGAATCGACTTCGTCGATTCAGTAAATGGGCAGGGGCGAGCTGGCCGTCGGTGGCCGCTGGTGCCACGCGCCGCGCCTCATGGCCCTTGGACGCGTGCCGTCGCTCCGCCTCGCCAGCTTACGCCCAGACATGCACTTTGCTCCGCTGTCGAGCCACGAGATCGCCACCATCGCCGGCCACCCGTCAACTTCCCCGCCGCGACTGCCAGAGCGGTCGTGCGCTGTCGCCGGGGAAAATTCACCGCGGTTAAGTCACGTTTAGACAATTCACCGCGTCAGTAACCCTCTCACATCGCCCTCGTCATCCTCATCCACTCCGCCAGCCTTGCCACCCTCGCCATCGCCGGCAAACCTCAGAATTCCGGCCGCCATTGCCGCCGCCCCACCCTATCGTGGAACTCCACCTTCCCATCCTTCCCCGCCTCTCCCAACCGCTCAATTGGGAACCCCATGACTCCCTGAAGCCGTGCACCATCTTCTCGTGAACTCCGAAGCACTGGTGAGCCATTGCGCCGGTGAGATTCCCGGCCGGCCGCCGCCGCCCGTGTAGCTTCCCTATACCAGTAGTAATTCTCGAGTTTTTCTTGCCCAGGTGGTGCGGCTTGAGGTCCTGAGGGGAAGGAGCATCTCCGGCGTGACTCCGGCCTCTTCTCCGGCGATCTCCGGCGAGCCCACGGCGGCGGCATCCTGCTGTCCGTGAGGAAGAAGGGCGAGGGGTGTTAGTTTAAAAGACGAATTCTTCCCAGGGGGTTATGTGAAAGATTGCAGGGCTTAAGTGTTGAGGTGGAATAGTTTCAGGGGGGTTTTCGTAAGATTCAGGGGCCGTTTCGTAAAGAAAGGACCGGTTGGTAATGAATCTTTTAGATCCAGGGGCTTATCTGCAAATCTGTTTAAATCTTTTTCGTTTAAATAAACCGAGATAAATCGCAGATCTTGTAAAATGCA